>QZGG01000109.1:0-285337 GCA_006409495.1 Sedum album
GATGGTGATGATGGTTGTAGGGCCAGAAAGAATGAAGATACGTGAAGATACTCGCTTCTGGTGGCGAAAGTGGTGTAGTGATCGGTTGATGAGGTTTTGAGGCGGTGATGGTGAACGGTTTGTTCAAAGTAACTGTAAATATTGGTTTAAATATTTTGTTTTTTTATTGCTACAAAACCAACCGAAATGTTATTAAATTTGAAAATTTAGATATTAACAGGAATTGATTCAAAATGTTTGGATTAAATGTTTTCAGCGTTTTGGAGCATTAAGAAAACAGACTTGTAAATGCAAAAATAAACATCTGAGACATACTACTACTACTACCTTCGTGGATGTTTATTAGTGATCTGATGATAAATTACGTGGATGTTTATGTATCATTAAGAAAGGGTTCATGTCAAACTGCTCATTTGTCGGCGGACCT
Organism: Sedum album; assembly: GCA_006409495.1. Taxonomy (NCBI): domain Eukaryota; kingdom Viridiplantae; phylum Streptophyta; class Magnoliopsida; order Saxifragales; family Crassulaceae; genus Sedum; species Sedum album. Next base: position 428 of record QZGG01000109.1, read on the forward strand.
AAAATGGCATACTCTGCTCGTATGCCTTGTGATTAGTGAAACTAGGGACACCCGTCTGCTGGGATCACTGTGTGAATCATGTAGAGTGCAGGTATTCTTATAGTAGATGGTGCAAAGTCTAGAGTTATTTGTTCATTTAGAGAAGCCCTGTAAAACTGGCAGTCTTTGTATCAGTCATATTATTTTTCATCAATTTTGAAATGAGAAATTAATATCTCCCTATTAAAAATCCGGGAGCAGCTTTTGACGGTTTCAAACCGTCACCCACGATCTCTCAAACCCTCACCTCCCAAACCGTCACCCACAATCTCCCAAACCGTCACCTCTCATTATTCATTCAATAATGATTTGTAGTTTTTTAAAAAACCACTTGAATCCCTAATTTTATACATTGAATGAATAATTATTTCATTTAACTATATTATGAAATTAAAATTACATGCAAATATTTATGTGCAGAAACCACTAGTCAATAGTAATGCCTGTGTATAGAATAAAGCTGATACCTGCAAACTGGAGGGTTACATAAAGATGTCATTTTATGGTCATGGTTTTCTAACACAATACTTTTCCAGTTACAAAGCCAGCAAAGAAAGCAAAAGTTTTATGTTTACTCGAACAATACAAAAGCAAACAAGAGACGACACAAGTAACAATCTACTCGCGTGCACCATCTTCGTCCATTGCGGCTGACTCTTGGACATCCACAGTGAAGTTATACTCTTGATCACAGCCCAGATATGAATCACACATGAAATACAGCGTGTAAGACTTCTTCCCTGGCTCTGTAGGAGCTGTGAAATCAAGTTTCACCTTAGACTTTCTCTGCAGAGGTACTCTTTTAATAGCAAGCAACTGATTTGTTTTAGTGTCTCCAACAACAAGCCACCATCCTTCTTCTTTGGATTTTGGATATCTGGGAGCGTCAACCGGACCAACCTCTGTCCTGCCTTCCATATCCCTCTCAAGATTCACTTGCATGGTTATGTCTTCACCAGCATGTACACTGTCAGCATCCAGCACTTCATAAGTCATATCAATGTTCGGAAACCTATTACAAAATCTTGCAATATCCAGCAACTGGGAGTCTGACATTTGGAGGAGATCCCGCCTCTCATCATCTTCCATCTCTACCAAATCGAACACAGTTTCAATACTTTTGCTGGGATACTCCTGACATTTCTTTGCTAACTCTTTCGTGAAATGGGGAAGCTGCAAAAGCATTGAATCCCGCTCCCACATGCCCTGGACAACCATCTGACTCAGCTCCATGGCAAGAAGAGCGAGGCTCAGCCATCCATTACTGGATATAACATCAACCATGGCTTGAAGCAGTCTTGTTGCATAAAGGAGAACCTCACGAAGGTCTAGCGCAAGATTACCACCAATATTATGCCGCGAAAAGTGGGCTTGCAGCAGCACATTTGCTTTCACATGAGGGTCAGTGTATTTTGGGTTCTCAAAGGAAAACCTCTGGTGATTCATCAGCCTTCTTATCACATCTTCTTCACCAGGGCGTAATGGAAGCTGGGCATACTCTGAGGCTGAAGACAAGATCTCTAATAATCCTTTCATTTTAGTTTTGGCAGTTAAAGAGGAGCTAAACCTCTCAATAGTGGTGTAACTTATGTAGTAATAAGACGCAATCATTCCCAGATTCAGCGGAGACAAATCCATATCATCTTCAATAGCAACACACTTGCTGGCCTCCAAATCACTCAAAGTGTTCTCAACAAGTTCTGAAAGATGGTCGGACAGATGCCTATGACTCACTCCCTGCAAGTTATAATAATTTGGGTTCTGTGTGAGCCTTCGGTACATAAATGTCCAGGTAAGATAATCAACTGCATCTTGCTTGTTTTCAATTACTCCAACCACAATTTCAGCATTCAGATTGTCGTGCAAGTAGTGCTGCAGATGGCTCTCTACAGGAAAAGCTTCATACAAAAATTTCTTATAGTAGTCTTTACGCGGTGCATGGCACAGGATAACACATTTTCCAGATGTGTCAAGATTAGGACGGCTGGCATGTCCCATCATCTGCAACAGATCAGAAACAGGGTAGTCAGTGTGTGCATTTTCCCGTCCATCATAGTATTGTGTGCCCATTACTACCACCAGATGGGCAGTTAGTGGTATTCCCCAACACATTGAACTGGCCATTACACAAACTTGAATCCATCCGGCCTCAAACATATGTGAAACTACTTCTTGATCCGTGCTGGTTAATCCCTCGTGTAAATATCCTACACCATGCGAAAGTGTATTTTTTAACATCTCTTCATTTATTTTCTCAATGAACGGCTCCAGTTTTCTCTCTAGACTGCAGTAGAAACTCTGGATTTTCACCACCTTCCACACGAGAATATGCCATCAAATCAACAGCTGTGAGGCGAACATGCTTCCTAGTCGGAACAAACACAATGGCGGGCTTTCCCTTCTTTGCATGTTGTTTTATGGCAGTGTAAGTGGGCTTGGTCATTGCTTGCATCCTTGCCTCGTAATTGGCAATATCCACACCCTGAATGTGAATCTCCAGAGGCACAGGACGAACCCCAGGTGGGAAGTTAAAAAGGCCATGAGAAGTAGCTCCAATCCATTCTCCAAGATCCTTAGCATTTGCCAAGGATGTAGCCAGGGCCACAATACGTATTTTATTTTCGATTTGGCTAGCTATGTACCTCATCCTAGAAACTATCACTTCCAGCACTGGACCACCTTGACCCCCAATCAAGTGGAGTTCATCAACAATGAACAAGCTGACTTGCTGCACATATTTCCTCTGCTTCCAGCGACGAGACAATGCATCCCATTTTTCAGGAGTACTAATAATTATTTGGCCCTTTTCGAGCAATTTCATATCTGTGGTGGTTTCCCCTGTTAGCTCCACAACCCTCAATCCAAGTCCCTTCCCAAACTTTGCCTCCCAATCACGATAACGTTCTTTAGCGAGGGCTTCAATGGGAGCAATGTACACTGCACGCATGACACTCTCAGGACCTTTCTGATGATTCCTTAAAATTGCAAATTCTGCACATATTGTCTTCCCGCTCCCTGTAGGCGCAGCAACTAAAACATTGTCGTCTGTGTTGTAAAGAACAGTGAACACCTGGGTCTGAACAGGATTGAATTGCCTAAATTCATGGTATAGGGCTTCATAAGAAGGATTCCTTAGAGCAGTCACTGGCAAAGGCTGCAAGTCTAGTAATTCTGTTGGTGGAGGATACTTCTCTGGCAATATAAGATGTCTAAAGGAAACAGGTAGCACTGTTTGTGACCCAAGCCACCTATCGAGACTACACGAATGAAATACTGAGGAGGCAAAGGTTCATAAATTGAAACAGTGAAATTCAGAACATGATCCTCATCATGGTACTGTTTCTTCAGCATGAAATACTCATGATGGAGAATATATTCCCCGTCGTTGTCCTCGACTATAACCCAAAAGGGCTCTACGTAACCATGAACTTTGTCCTCCCACATAAAATCTGGAGTTATTGTCAGCTCCACTCTCAAAACAGTGCGGGTAATGGGCTGAACATGAGCTGCAAGATTAAGCTTAGGAAACTGATGAATGAATTTATGAAGTGGCCTTCCCATCTTAGGAAAGCGTATAAGCTCTCCGATCTCCTGAGCAGAAAGGTCATAATACCTCTCCCAAGCAAGATCCTTCTTCTCCAACTTCATCAAAATCTCATTTGGTATACCATTGAACTGCCTAAGCGGTGTTTGGACACTCCACATCCTTCTGTTAACCATCTTACTCATATTTAAGGTCTTTTCAGCTAGCTGAGCCCATCCTCTCTTCAATACAATCTCAAAAAGAGCCCGCACAAGACGCCCAGCGCTCTGAAAAGGCAACAGAGATGGTAATTAAAAATGAAAAGAACATAAACAAAAGATCACAAACCAAAGCAAGGAAATGGAATTAATGCATCATACCTGGGTAATGTAGACCATGTCAGATGTTAAAGAAAGACCTTCAAGCTTCAACTGTGAAATATATGCTTGGAGTAGAACATTGATTTTGGCACTGGGTTCTTCCAGGCTTTCTTTAATAGGTATCGGTACACGGTCTAACAACTTGACCAATTCCATTTTCTCATCCTGCCTCACGGTGACATATTTAAATTCTTCACTAAGAGAGAAAAGCCGGCAGAGTTCAATATCTCCCATTGTTGGCTTCAAATGCTCATTGTATGTTGCGATGGTGCCATGTGTTATGTAATAATAACTTGCAATTCGACCCAAGTCAGTGACCTGGAAATATCCACTCTTTCGATCATACTTCACCAAGTTGCTTTTGTCCAATACTGTCGCTGCAGAATGCACCTACAATAACAATGAGGATACAGAGCGTAAATAGATACAGTAGCATAAATCTAGTCAATTTGAAAAATCACACAAAAGACACATAGTCACACAACGGGTTAGTGAAATACTAATCTGGTGGCAACTTAAAACAAGTGTTGTCTCCAACTGGAAACTAGAACAATTAAGAAAGTAGAATAACAGTTACCTATTATCAGTTAACCAAGCATTGTAACAAATATATATAAACAGAATACCCATGCATGCCTAGAACTTGTAAGAGAGGTGGGATTCACAGCAGACTAAAAATAGAAAATAGTGCTTAGTTTACTTAGATACTTACCAAATCAGCTCTTCTTTCTTCCAGCAATACGTCTGTCGACAAAATATCATGTGGCAATCCGTAAAGGGTTGGATTTCGGAGCATGCGAATGTACAAATATGTATAGCCAAGCCAATTTAAAGCTTCTCTGGCATTTTGCACAGATCCCAGAACAATTTCAGCATTTAGCTGGTCAGCCAGTTTTGATATGAATTGACTCTCTATAGGAAGCTGCTGATTCATCAATGATAGATAGTACTTAAGTTCACTATGACCCGTGATAATAATTCCTTCCCCCTGTGTATCAAATTGAGGCCTTCCAGCTCGTCCCAGCATTTGCATGACATCCAATGGACTTAATTCAGTCCAAGCTCCCTTTTCTGGATTGTATATCTGAGTACCTTTGATAATCACAGTACGAGCAGGGAGATTGACACCCCAAGCAAGTGTGGCTGTGGAAACTAATACTTGCAAATGGCCATCACCAAACAGGTCTTCAACAAGCTGACGATCAGTCCTGACCATCCCAGCATGATGAACAGCGAAACCGTAAGGCAGCAAATCTTTAAGATCATTGCTCTTAACCAAATCAACATGACTAGCAAGGATTTCATGGCTTGCACTACCTTCTTTTAAAAACCTACCAATAGTATCATTGGCAAGCGCATTATCTCTTATTGCACGAGCTGTCTTTACAGTTTCTTTCCTTGAGTGTACAAATATGAGGCATTGATGTTTCCCTGCTCCAGCAATCACCTTCTTGTAACAGATGTCATTCATCAACTGGAACCTTTGTAAAGGCTTTTTCACAGTGATACCAACATATTGTTGTGAAAGGGGCACAGGTCTATAGGTGTTATCAAAGTGAAAGAGACCTTTATTAAGATCCACCCTCAAAAATAACGCCACATCTTCATAATTTGGCAGTGTGCAGATAACCCCACAAGACGTATAGGTTCACCTGTTGTCTCAACTTGTCTAATAGTCCTTGCTACAATACTCTCCAACACAGGTCCTCTACTGTCATGAAGAAGATGGATCTCATCAATTATTAAAAGTTTAACAATCTGTGTGTAGGTGCGATCCCCGGATTTCCGAGTAATAATATCCCACTTTTCAGGGGTTGTGACAATTATCTGAGTTTCCTCTATTTGTTGACGAGTCATTGTTTGATCTCCACTTAGCTCCTTCACATTCACATTGTAAGCGCGAAGCCTGTTGGACAAATTACCAACTACCTCAGCAACCAGAGCCTTCATTGGTGCCACATACACAATCTTGTAATTGTCGTGATTGATTGATCCATCTGGATTTCTGTTCAATGCAATCTGCTGCAAAATTGTGAGCATAGCTACATTGGTTTTCCCTGCACCAGTTGGAGCACATAAGAGAATATTATCTGCACTGAAGAGTGCCGTCTCGTAAACTTTACTTTGAACTCTGTTCAACTTGGTCATCCCCTCAAAAGCAGGTTGAGCCCAGTCAGGCATCGAAGATATACTGACTATATGTTCATCACTGCCCAATGGTTTTGGCTTCAATGCTGGCACATGAACTTCTTCGTATCCCTTCTCTGAGATTCTTACCGAACCGTCTGGGAGGACTGTTCTGTTGTTTGCCATCAAGAGGGAACCCTGCTGAAAGCCAAGGTTCTCAAGATCCAGTAACTGACGCTGAGCAGTCAACCAACCATTGTCTGCATCTTGTTCAGCAAGGCTCACTTGGTCCCTATTTCCATCATTGCTTCGCTCGTCTTTCAAACGACGTGCCTCCTCTCTGATACTTTTTTCAAGGATTTTCTGCCTTTCCTTTGCTGTTGCTCGAGTTGCATGCAATTGATCCAAGATTGCAGCAAAGTCTGGACCATGATTCATCATTTCATCCTCGATCTTCTTCTTCTCATCCTGATCTTCAGCTCTAGCAAGCCGAGTGCACCAAACAATTTTGTGTCGGTTATGCAACAAGAACTTTATGAGGCTAAACTTATCAAATTGCAGGTGCACCAACAGATTTGTTTCCACTTCCCTATCATCCCCCTCAGCGAGAATTTTCAAAACCTCTTCTGCGAGCTTTTGACACTGTTGAGGGTCTATCTGCTGCTCATAAGCCTGAGAAATCTTCCTCTGTAGCCAGTAAGCATCGATATCTTGAACGTTCAGAGTTAAACCCTCATCGGCCTCCAGTGTATCATCATCGTCGATGCCACCGCCCATTTGCATAGCTCCACCATCTCGTTCAGCCACATCATCGTCGTCGTCTTCTTCCTCATCATCCGGGATTATGTCCAAGTCACTCTCCTCATCATCTTCCTCATTCTCCTCAAACTCTACAGCGACACCAACATCATCATCTAGGGCATCGTCCCCATTAACTAGAGCACCTTCATTAGAAGCATCCCCAGGCATCTTGATAATCAGTAATGAGCCTCCCAATAGAAACCAATTGATCAAAAGTCGTGTTACTGATTGGATTTAACAGCTTCTCAATCTCTCCTTTCTTCTCTGGATTTTTCTTAGACTCATTCTTCAACACTGCCAGAATCTCATCAGCAGCACCACTAACAACACTCAACGGCTGCCCACCAAGCTGTTGAATAACACTAAGCATAGCTTCATACGCAGCTCTAGTCTCCTTAGTTTTAGGCTGGTAAACACCTTCCTCAGTTGTATTAAGCACACTTTCCTCCTGAAGACGATTTCTCCTCTTTTTACTAGGCTGTTCATCAAGCATATCACGTCCCTTCTTTCTCTTCTCCGCCTTCTTCAATTTCTCATCTAACTCAGGTGGTCTACCCCTGTACACTCTATCACCAAAATCCTTAGGATCAATCTTCCCATACAGCGACTCAGGCTCTCCCGTCGGCTCATGAGTATCACGAGGACGTGAATCAGTGGTAAGCACCAAACTCGAGTTTGCTCTATACTCATACTGCTTAAATCTAGCATGCGCCTCCGCACCACCACCAAGATGTGCCATACTCTCTCAAATCAAAACTTCAAATTCCAACCTCTACATTAAATCAAAAAACAATAATCACTAACTTACACACAAAAAACTCAATAACTACAATTTTCCTACTCTCCAAAATCACATACAGTTCGCAAAAAACTACACAACTCACCAAATCGACAAACACACCAAGCTATACACTCCTTTTACCTCCGGCTTAACAACAAGTCACCTACACACAAAACCAAACAGATCTCTAATCAACAATACATCAACAATATACTTCAAAATCAAATCAACGAAAGTGAAAACAGTAATAAAATTTACAAAGCGTAACGAACTCACCGCCAAAGAGAGAAGCAGATGTAAGATCAGAAGCGAGAGCTGGACATCGGAGCCGCGTGTGTATATCTGAAATGCGAGTCGGTGTATCGAGATGAAGCGAAACAAGCCCTAGAAATTTCGACGTCGATTTCTTTAGCTTGCTGCTGTAAACGAGATATTTCGGGATTTTTTTGTGTCCCGCGCGGCCCAATGCAATGCATATCGGCCCAACCTGATAACGTCAGGCCCAAACGTATTCCAAATCATTTTTGTTTGTTTTCAAATCCTTTTGTATTCGGATCTTACAATTAATTAATTAAAATTATGGAGTAGGAAATATATTATCAATATTTTGAGTCAAATTCATTTTGTCTCTCTATCAACTTTTTTTTCAGCGTTGTGGTTGTTGTCTGCTTTTAGTCATTCGTTAATCGTTATCATATATTTTATTTTTACATCAATATTTTCTAACAACCTCACTCACATTCGTGCATTATTTGCTTTTAATTTCTTAAAAACAGTGAAATATATACTTTTGGACAAACATACGGGAATGGAGAGAGTATAATATTTGATGAACAGATTTAGTTACTTGTATAGAGCGTTACGTTATAATAAATATCGATGTATTCTATTGTACGTTGTACAATACATAATTTCTTCATATCCATATAATTTACATGGAAAAGAAAAAGTCTAAATTATCATCTGTTGTCAAATAATTATCTGGACTATTGAAAATGACTATTAGGAAGTATTTTTCAAACAAATGATGATTTTTATAAAAAATATACTACAGGAATATGCTACTAAATTCTAACACAAGTAGCTAGCACGAGTTGCATGCTTTTCTACTACGTAATTGTTATCTTATGTAAGAAAGACTTAACATAAACATCTGAATTAATTGCAGCAATCAGCAGTTGAAGTTGGATGTTGCCAAATGGATCCATATTTGGTGCAACCAAGCCAAGCATGACCAGCATTATCATTTATTTGTGTTCATCATTTGGATATATTGCATTATTTTGATACACAACTATGTCATTTTATGATACGTATAAATTTTTAAACGTTAAATTAATAAAATAAAGGTCATTTCAACTCGCTGTAAATGACTGCATATAACATCTGTTCTAAATCTTATTTGGATAAATGTAGTAAGACAACAAAAGCCGATCATGGGAGGAATACCGCTAAATAATAATGCTCATGTCCCTGGTTTTGAGCTCAACAGATTCGCACTTGTCGTATAAAATGAAACTTAGATTCCTACACGATGTTGATTTGTATATTTAGACAAAGTCAACGTCTATTTAAACTTCTATCAAGTTATTGTTATGACTAATTCAGACCTGCCATTTTTATACGCATCCATTTATCTGTCCATATAACATCCATTTAAATCAAGCCATTTACTATCCATTTAAACTAACAGATTCAATTGCACATATCTGTTTATTACTTGTTTAGCAAACAGATTACACGGATAAGCCAGAGCCCCGTTTATATCACGTTTAACTATCAAGTCAAATTTACACGTATCGAAATTTCAAGTGGAAGGGTCTCTTTGCCGCCGGTTGTCGACGCCTCCATCTGTGGTCTCTGAGCATCAGCACAACGCCGCGCGTCAACAGGTACGCAACATCAGCACAACGACGCCTACATCCATGGGATTTCAGGTTGTGAGGTTCATGTGATGAACCCTATAATTGATTGGGACGACCTCAATTTCGAATTGAACTAATTTGAGATTTTAGGGTTCATGTAAAAACCAGGAGAAGCTCAACCCTAAGTCCTCTTCTCTCCATCTCATCAACCGCTCCCTCCATTAAATCCTTCCCCAGGTAATATTTGATCTCTCCCGTAACCCCTCTTTTTTATTTTCAATTTAAAGGTTTTGATGCTTGTTGTGTGCTGATTTCTTCTTAATTTGTTAACCTAGAAATACATGAGTCATTACTGTTGGGTATAAATCTCTACCATCTTATTGTGTTACTGTTGGGTCATTACTGTTGGAAATTTATACCCAACAGTGTTACCCCAGGTTTGCCTCTTCTTGTTGTGTTAACTCCACCATCTAAGATGACTGCCTTTACTTTTTTAGTTTATATATCAATATGACAACTCAAAATAGAAAGCCGACTACCAGCGCGCCTTCAGGACTGTCATTTGTTTCACTGTATCCATTTGTTACAAATTATTATTGCTGTTTACAAATTATGTTTACCAGTGGATGGATTATTTTTAATGTTATGTTTCTTTTTTGCAGAATATGGATGGTGTAGAGGAATCTCAAGACACGACTCTTCAATCAACTCAAAACAGGAGGAAACGAAGGAAGACATCCCGCTGCTGGGAATCATTTGATTTGTTACCGATAGCTTCGGATGGGGAAACTTATGCAGTTTGCAGAAAGTGTGGTAAAAGAATTAAGCACAAGTCATCTTTGGGAACCGGAAATCTTCTCAACCATCATGACAATTGTGAAGGTTCAGGACTGTCACCTCGTTCTGCCACGCATGCTTCTACCTTCAAATACGACAGATTTTGTGAGTTGATTATTGAAGCCATTGCTAAGCATGATTTGTCGTTCAGTTTTGTTGAATATGAAGGGATACGAGCTATTTTTGACTACATATCCCCGACTCTCCACTTACCTTGTAGAAACACCGTTAAGAATCACATCACAAGGTTATATCAAGTAGAGAAGACAAAGGTGCAGGTGCTTTTAAGCAAAGTGAAGGGAAGAATATGTCTAACCACAGACCTTTGGAGTTCTCATACGACAGATGGGTATCTAGCACTTACTGCCCACTTTATCGATAATGATTGGAAGTTGCAAAAGAGACTCCTTAACTTTTGTCATATGCCCCCACCACACACGGGTAGTGCCTTGGCAGAAAAGATCAATTCTCTTATATGCGATTGGAAGATTGATAGAAATTTGTTCTCCATCACTTTAGACAATGCATCGGCAAATAACTCATTCGTGGATATGCTAAGGACACAACTAAACTTGCGAGGGCTTCTCATACTAAATGGACAATTTTTTCACATTAGATGTTGTGCACATATTCTGAATCTCATTGTTCAAGATGGTTTGAGAGTTATTGATGATTCAGTGATGAAGGTTCGAGATAGTGTCAAGTATATTAAGGGATCTATGGCAAGAAAACAAAGGTTTTATGAATGCCTTGAGCAAGTAGGGTTGACACATAACCGAAGAGCTTTGCGACAAGATGTGCCCACTAGGTGGAATTCAACGCATCACATTAAACGGATAAACGTATATTAAACGGATAAATGGATAAACGGATGTTAAACAGATTATCCATTTATCATCCATCCATTTATCACCCATCCATTTATAATCCGTTTATTAAATGGATTAAATGGATATTATCCGTTTATCATCCGCACAATTATTATCCGTACATTTACCATCCATTTATCCATTTTGCCACATCTAACTAATTGGATGCTAGGCTTGCTGTTAGAATAATCTTTGTGAATACTCAAAGTCAAATATTATATGTTTTGTAGTTAGTTTTTAGTTGGTTATCAAACGCTAAAATCGAAATGAACATGAGTCACAAATGTATATTTATATGGAAATTTTTATGAAGAACAGATAGTGAGACATAATTTTAATTGTTTATTACTAATAATTCAACATACGATTAAACTAAAAATATCATCAAACCGAACAAATAGATTTTTTTAAACTTAACTATTCAATTTTATTAGAAATCAACTTAAACCTCAATAGTCGATCAAATCAACAACATAAATTACATCATTATTTCTTATAAAATTTACTGTCTCTATTGATCCTATACTCTATAAAAACTCAAAACTACATTCGTACGTTGTTAGAAGCCTTGGTTGCGTTTTGCAAAAATAGGCAAAAGTGTTGCAAAAGGGATTTCATTGATAACATGTAACCATGCTTTACTTGGACACAATGCATTACGTAGATCACTTGGTGCCACGACATGTACACATTGCATTTGAGTAAACATTGAACACATAATTTGATAACATTTACATGTTGAAATTAACACCTTAAAAAGACACAATTGTTGATTGGATCACATTTTAAATTGATATTTATATTTTATTAAGACCGACCAATAATAAATGCTTAAAAAACATACATATAATCATCCATTGATTAAAATTTTGACATATATATAAATAAATGTTGGACTGTATGAAACGAATATATTTAATTCTACATAAAAGTGTCAAACTTAACCCTCTAAAGCGGAAAAAGTAATGGAAATAAAATGCAAGGGAAAATGTAAAGAAAGTTTATATTGTTTCTGTTGTTATTTTTTTCATTTTCATAAATACAACTAAACACACTCAAATTTTTTTCTTTAAATTTTTCAAAATATTATTTTTCCACGCAACCAAGCAAATCATAAACGTTAAGGTTTTTACAAATCTTAAAATCATTTAATAAAATCAATTTTAATCATATTTATCAATATCAAAATTAATGATAAAATTAAGTCATTCTGTCTTATTAAAATTTATTTTAATCATCCATATTCTCTTCAAATATAGGTATTATATTTAATTAAAAAGTTATTTACTCTTGTAAAAGAGGTGGTGGCCTGAGGTTCGAACATCCCTAGACGCACCATTTCCACATTTTGTGAGAAGTATTTATTCCTATTGGGAGGCATTTCCACCCGCCTTGTGCAAGGTTGTCTGCTATCGAAAAAAGAAAAAGGAAACTATTTTAATCTCAAATGTCTTATTGAGAAAAAAATCTCCTTGTTTGACTCAAAGCCACAATATTAAAAATATATTCTTTCTTGATAAAACGCATCTCCTAATTTCCATGCATTTGTATTTAATTTAAATTATAATTAACCACTCATAAACTATCTAAACGTTTACCATTAATTTGTACTTTTTCCAAAAATGATAAAATATTAAATGAAAAGGAAAGTGTAAAGTAAATACGAAATAAAATATTGAAAAAAGCAAAAAGTGGATGAAGATAGAGATGGGCATGAAAGAAGGCAGCTTATTGGATTCTTCATACAAATTGCGGGCGGCTTTCACTTTTTCCAGTCCCTAAACTTTTACATATTTACAATCAACCCCTTTCTACCGAGAGGGTAAAAGCAGCAGCAAACGGAGTTAAAGCAAAGCTTAGTTTTCGTACTTATAAACCAGAAAGGTGAAAAATCAAAGCGAAGCGAGACTTGTCCATCCATCCATACGTCCGTCGACGTCATCATCTACACAACTTTCCTCAAACGCCGCTTGAGATACGTGCGATGCAGTGTTGGACAAACCATGTGTTGTATTGGAAGAATACGCGTTGATCTGAGTCACGTTGGTTGAGTTGAATTTGTCAGCGGATTGGGGATTTTTGCTTGAAGGTTTGATTGAGATTGGGATTGTGATTTTTTGGTGTTTTTGGGTTTTGATTTGAAGTTGTTGTTTTGTGGTTGAATTTTTTGAGTGTTGTGCGGCGCTTTTGTTTTCAGTAAAATGAATGAAATTGATGATGCTTGTTGATTGTTAGGGTGTTTTGGTTTCTGGGTATTTGGAAAGGTGAGATTTTGTGTTAGTTTGTTTTGTATTTGCGTTTCAGGTGTTGAAGTGGAGTTCATTTTTGGGAGTTTTGTGAAGTTCTTATGATGGCCAGGAAGAGGGATTTGTCTTATCGGCAGCAGGAGTTGATGATTGATCAGCGTAATCATCCGCCAGGAGGGTTGCAGAACTCTTACTGGAATCCAAATGCGTGGAACTGGGATAGCACTCGGTTTGTGGGGCAACATGTGGATGATAATGCAATGAATCTAGACAAGCCTGCTCAAATTTTGCAGAATAGGTGCAACACTAGTCTTGTTGCGGGTGAAAATGATGGAATCCTGTGCTTGACGCTGGGTAATGGTTCTGGTCGTTCGAGCTTTAGTGATGAGCCGCCTAGTAAAAGGATTGCTAGATTGCCTGAGGCAAGTAGTAGTGGAACCCATCCGACATGTCAGGTGGATAGCTGTATGGTTGATTTATCTAAAGCTAAGGACTATCATCGTCGTCACAAAGTTTGTCAACCTCATAGTAAAGCTGCCCAAGCATTGGTGGGAAAGCAAATGCAACGTTTCTGTCAACAATGTAGCAGGTTTGTACATGTGTTCATTTTCTTCAATTATTGTAAATATATATTGGTTTTATTTTCTCGGGGTTCTGTCACCTATTTCGTCGCAAATTCTGGATTGCTTAGTATGGTTCTACTTCTACTAGATTCTATAAGCATTATTTGGTAAAATGAATAATGAAACGTAAATTCTCTGTTAGTTGATCTGCTATTCTTTTTTTCCGATAATTGTTAATAAACGGTTTCTGGTTGATCATCCATGTTTGCAGGTTTCATGTTCTTCCAGAGTTTGATGAGGGGAAGCGCAGCTGTAGGCGTAGACTTGCTGGGCATAATAGGCGCAGAAGGAAAACACAACCTGGTGACGTCGCACCACAGATGTTACCTTCCGGGGGTAATGAAAATATAGTCAATACTGGATTAGATTTGGTCGGCTTGTTGGCAGCTCTAACCAATGCACAAGGTATGACTAATGTAAATTGGCTACCCTAACTATATTAGCTTTTGTGTTCTTTTCTTTAACCAAGCACTTAAAAATCTTTTTATTGTTTCAGGAAACCAAGCTAATGTTAACGGTGCTCCAGTTTTGGTACCTAATGAAGAACAACTTGTTCAGCTTATTAGCAAGATAAGTTCATTCCCATCAGAATCAACCGCAAAGCTGCTATCATCTAATAAGTTAAATAAAACTTCTGGCGAAGCTTCGTCTGAGCATCAGGGCGGAGGTAGTGGGAATTCATCATCTCAATCGACTCTTAATCTGCTTGAAAGGCATCCTCACGCTTCAAAGGTGTCAGATGCTGATGCACTGACAAATCCATCTCAAAGAAGCCGACACAGCAGTGATAGTGAGAAAACCAAATCTATTGACATTTATCAGCCCGATCGTTTCATTTCGAAAAAACGCAAAACCTTGGATTTTGCTTTCATCGGAGGAGAGAAGAGCACTAATAGTCACCCCTCCCCTGCAGAAGATTCAAATAGTCAAGTTCATGATACTCAAGTTAACCCTCCATTACAATTATTCTTTTCTTCCCCTGAAGATAATAATAGCACACTAAAAGTATCAGATTCTAGTAAGTACTTCTCTTCTGACAGTAGCGACCAAAATGAGGATAGAACTCCATTTAGTTCTCCTTTCCAGCTGTTTCCTGTGAAGCCTTCAAAACAGACGGTGAATAATGAAAAAGTTCAACATGGGACTAATGCTGAAGTGCCAGCTGAAAAGGCTCCCTGTAGCACTTTGCCTTTTGATCTTTTTGGTAGCCTAAACAAAGGTGCTGGAGTTGATAATTTCCAAGGATACCCAAATAAGGTTGGGTATGCTTCAACTGGCTCGGAATACTCACATTTGGGTTCCGTATATGGCCCTCAGGTATTAACTAATTGTGTACACATGTTTATCTTATATGTGCGCATACTGGATTGAGGGTAATTATGTGAAACTATTGTTTGAGTTTAGATATTTTTAGATTTAGCCTGTGATCTATGCTTGCTTACATAGTCATGTCTCACTTCTCAGGATCTCACTCGTAGCATATCTTTCAAACTGTTTGGTAAGGTTCCCAGTCATTTGCCAGCGACTTTGCGGCCAGAGGTTTGTTTGATTGAGGATTAAAATTTATGTTTGGCTGTTGTGTATAGATCTTGAATTACTAATTAGGTCCGTGTACGCTAAGTTTCTCTTTCTAAATGTTTATTCAGATACTGTCTTGGCTATCAAATAGGCCATCGCAAATGGAGAGCTACATAAGACCTGGCTGTGTGATTCTTACCATTTACATGTCAATGCCATATGCTTCTGGGAGCAAGTAAGTGATTGCCTCTGTGTACCCGTTCAACTTTAGTGATGCCCTAATACTCTGTCCTAACATGCTGACTGTTGGCATGACTTGCATCCTATTTTCAGCTCGATCGGAACCTTCTTGAGTGCATTTCCTGGTTGCTTCAGCGTTCAAATGTTGATATTTGGAGCGTTGGAAGATTTTTAGTTCAAACTGGCAAAAAACTTGCATCTCATAACAATGGTTAGATCACTTCTAGTACATTGACCTCATGGATTGACTTCTATCGTTGGAATAAGTGATTCAATTTTTTGTTTTATTTTGTTCATGGCCAACGTTAGGAAAGCTTCGATTATGCAATTCATGGATAACACCAAAGGCACCAGAATTGATATTTGTGTCACCACTGGCGATTGTTGGTGGGCGAGGGACTCGTATACATTTGACGGGCAGAAATCTTAATATCGGCACAAAGTAACTTAATATAGCTTATTTTACCTTTACGGGACTAGATGTATTTATTCTAAAGGCAATACTCCTAAAATCTTCAGGATCCATTACACTTTCAAGGGCGGATACATTACAAAAGAACTTTCTGACAAGACAGTGGACGATAGCACTTTTGACGAAAAAAGTTTGTGTAGCTGCGAAATTCACATTGAAGCCCCTTGTGGGACTGGTCGCTATTTCATTGAGGTTTCTTTTGTTTTTGCTCATTTAGCTGTGATGTAATACTTGAGTTATTCATTGAGACATTTTCACCTAGTTGACATGTTCAAACATCCGAATCAGGTGGAGAATGGGTTTAAAGGAAGCAGCTTTCCAATCATAATAGCTGATTCCAGCATATGCAAGGAACTTAGACAACTTGAGTTTGAACTTAAAGTAGATCTGAAATTATCTCAATCCATTAATGAACAGAAAGAAACGGATGAGTTATTGCCAAGAGCAGAAGTCCTAAATTTCCTGAATGAACTCGGGTGGTTATTCCAAGTGAAAAGGGACGCCTCAGATACACTTGAATATTCAGTACACCGGTTCAAGTTTTTATTAACATTTTCAGTGGAAAGAGATTTCTCAGTTCTAGTTAAAAAGCTGCTTGATACTTTGGTGGAAGACAAAGAGTGCGGTGATGAAATACCAGAGGAAGTCTCCGAAATGGTGTCAGCTGTTCACCTGTTGCACCGGGCAGTCAAAAGGAGGTGTAGGAAAATGGTGGAAATGCTTATCAGTTATTATATCGTCAATCGTGACCGTACACCATCAAAGATATATATTTTCCCACCAAATGCTGCTGGACCTGGTGGGGTCACTCCTCTTCATGTCGCTGCTACCACCTCAGGGTCAGAAGATGTGATTGATGCTCTTACAAATGATCCGCAAGAGGTATCGGTATCTGTTTTGATAAATCCGAGTGCTAGTTTTTGCTATGAAATACGATACATAATATGGCTATACCATGTTTTTGGTTGTGAGTTGTGACATACCTCATAGAGATTTTCTCATATCGACTTGGCATGTCTCGCTGCATTGATTGAAACCCTTCATGAAACAGCATTTAGTTATGAGTTTTATTTTCGTTATTTTTTATTTTTACCACAGAAATCAGCTTTTAGTAATATTACTCTTTCCGGATTATGTATGCCGTTAGGTCTGTCTTAACTGCATTTTATTGTAAACGGCCTGATAGACTTTTCTTGTTTGAGTGTAGCTTGGATTGTCTTGCTGGAATTCTCAACTGGATGCAAGCGGTCAATCTCCATGCGCATATGCTACATCACGGAATTACCTCTCTTACAACCTGCTTGTTGCTCAAAAGCTTTCTGATAGAAGAAACAATCAAGTTTCGTTATCAGTAAAAGAAAACGGAACTATGGAACAAACATCTGTTTATCCTAGCCACTCATCAAACCATCAGCACAATCACAAAGCAATGGCATGCTCCCGATGTGCCATTGTGGCAGCAAGATGCAATCGAAGAGTGGTAGGTTCACATGGGATGGTTGCTCGACCCTTTATAATTTCCATGTTAGCCATTGCCGCTGTCTGTGTGTGCGTCTGTCTATACTTCAGGGGCCACCCGTATACTGGAATGGGTTCTCCATTTACTTGGGAGAAGTTGCATTATGGCACAATCTGAGTCTTTTACGAAGTAAATTGTACATCAGCACAGTAAACACCTGTAAGATCTCATAACCGATACAACCCTTGTAAATGCCCCCCTCTACCATATCCATTGCTGTTTGAAGAGTTAGCGTTGATAGTAAATACTTGCATTTCCTTTGTAGGATGATTACAAGTTTATAGTTGACTTGGATGGCTGAGTAAAGTGGACATAAGGTGGAGCTATTGCCTAGAGGATGTGATACATTTTATGTTATATGTTTTTAGCTGTAGTGATGGACTGTACAAAATAGTTACATTTTGTAAGCACAGAGTCAATGTTGTAAAAGTGTTTTTATTACATTAAAGGAAAATGCTGCTTTTGACTTGTTTCTATACAAATACTATACAAAATAAAAAAGGTCAAGAAAGCACTACTAATTACTAAAAAACACAACAAATAAGGTTGCAGAACAAGTAGCAAACTCTTTTTTTTATAAAAGCATGTTGCATTTCATTGAAATTCGGGTAATCATTGGTACACATATACTCCAAGTATATGCCTTATACAACAAGTGCTAGCACAATCCTAATGGTGTCAAAATACAACAGCAATCATCTGCTCTTCAGCAAAACATGCCTACTTAGCAGGAAGACACTCTAAAAAACAAAAAAACACTACCGTCATAGCGGTAGAAAACTACGTCTTCCTATGCAAAGGAAGACAAACTATTGGCCAGGTGGCCTTATTCCTGGCACAAGACACTTATTTAACCTAACTACGAATAACTTTACAATGCACTACACATATACAAGACACTGAACAACAAATCAGGTACGGTTTGCCACATACACATGCACAACCACCACCATCCTCAACAAGCACCATCCTCCTCCACATGCACCACCACCGACCACCGCATGCACATGCACCATACTTCCTCTTCACCCACCGTCAACACCAAGTAAGCCATCATCCAACAATCCATGACCCATAATGCAACGATCCACCACCAAGTCATCATCCAACATCTTATATATACGCAACAACCTCCAATTGACAACGATCCACGACGAAGCTCCAGACACGACACCAAATCGACATGTAAAGCCGCAAATGCTCCACATCCGGTTGGTGCCAATACGTAGAAATCATCGGAGATCATTTGAGGTGGAGAAGGGAGGAGGCAACCCCTCTCCACCTCAGACACTCACCCATGGAGAACACTCAAGAAGGAAGAAAGAAGCTAGAGGAAATTTACAAGTAGCAAACTCTTGTAAGACATGTTTTTGCTTGGTCGTCACTCGTTTTAGAACTCAGTCATAGAATATTTTTCCTTAAAATATATTTTAGTCCGTCCTACAATTTCCTATTTTGGCGTTTTTCCTAATTTGTCCCTCCATCTTGACTTAAATTTGGAAACCCTATGGAAATTATCAAATTATGTCAAGATGGAAGGGTAAAATAGGAATGTCAGGAATCTATAAATAAAAACGCACAATAGACTTGCACCTCAAGCTTTGTCCAAAAACATAAATACACAAACACTCATAAATCATACTATTGTTTTAAATTAGGGTTTCACGACATGACATCTCAATTAAGAGACTCTCCGATGAAGATGGTCAAACTCGGTAAAGACGAAACCCTAATTCCGGAAGACATCATTCTCCAGTCAATTCTCCCTCGTCTTCCCATCAAATCCGCACTCCATTGCCAGCTAGTTTCAAAGACATGGTACAATTTTTTAACACACCCTTTGTTCACTCGGTTACAGTTACACCAATCAGCTTCCAAATCTCGAAACACTACAACCTTCATCATCTTCGCTACTCGGAACAAACGCGTTAGTATTTTACGAAGGCCTCGTTTTATACTTCATGATGATGAGCATCATTCAATGCCTGAGGTGAGTTCTATTTGTTTTGTCCGGAGTACCAAGACGATCGAGCCTGCACGTATTGATGATGCGCGGTTAAAAGATGTAATCATGGGTGTTATTAGGAAATTTGGAGACGGACATTTGTTCGAGGTGATTGGGGTTTGCTCTGGAGTTTTTTGTTTGGCTTATGGTGCTTCTGTTGTTCTGCTTTGGAATCCTGCTATTAAAGAAGTAATTCTCATTGAGTATTCGTTCTCGCAGTTCCGTACAGTGAATCATGTGAGAACTAATGCAATGTGGTGTATTGGATTTGGAGATGTGAAGGATGGATATGGCAATGTTGTCAATTTTAAGCTGTTGACAATGGCACGTAATTTTCAAAATGCTCACTTGTTCTCCGTTTACTCGTTGAACACAAATAAATGGAGTTTAGTTAATTCGCCGAGTTTTGGAATTGAACGCATTCTGGTACGAGGTTGTGCTTTTTTGAATGGAGTGCTTCACTGGCTCGCTTGGGGAAATGATACTAAAAGGTCTGCTTTTGTTCTCACGTTTGATATCGTCAACGAGACTTTTGGAAGGATTGAATTTCCTACTAGTAATGAGTTGATTCTTGTAAGGGGATGGGACAATTTTCTTACTGTGATTGATGGAGAGTATTTGTTACTAGCTGTGGCTGCAGTGGAGGCGGAGGGGACGTGTTTAACTTTTTGGGTTTTAGTCGAAGATGGTTGCAAGAAACAGTGGATCAGAAGTGATAAATTTCTCGGGCCTTTGAGTATTAGAGGGAGCTTGTTGGGGTATTGGGCAGATGGTAATGCAGTGATTGCGAATTTGCGGAAAAGGATATGTTTTCATGCTCAAGACTTATGCATCGAGCATGAGACTGAATTTAAAGGAGTTTTGACATGTTGGGAGTATGCTGAAAGTCTTGTTTCGCCGAAGAGGATTTCGGATCAAAAATAACTTTCAGTTTGTATACCAACTCAGTGAACAAAAATAAGAATGGTTCAGGTGTTCATATTTTTTGTTGCAAAGAAATTCATTAGAGCATAATCTTCATTCTATGTTTTTGTTCATATTTTATGTATTGATTGCTAAAGAGTGACTTGGTTTAAGTACCGTCGCAGGAGAAACGACAGGCGTGGAGGCGAGCGATATGTTTTCTATGTGGTATGTCTGGGCGTCGAAGTTGGCAATACACAGCGGGATGACAGACTGTTCAGCTGTGGAGACTTATGTTATCAGGCTAGAATAGTATTTTTGGACTGCATACCCAATTTACAATTTACAATTTACCTGCTGTACTGGTGGCTTGTGGACTCTAGGATATTTTAGTAATTCATGTGAATTTATCAAAAAATCCTTAAGCCAAAAATGGGAAGCCAAACAAATAGTCCAATACACCTGATATTCTAGATGTCTGCCACAACTCTTGTTGACATATAAGCATAGAGCTCAGTTAATTTACGATCCAACACTTTATTTACGATCTCTGCCTTTTCAATGATTCATATTTTGCATTTTATCTCATTTTTATCTTATCTGCATTAATATTTGTTTTATCAGCACTAATGCAACCTATATTATCTTTTTATGTACATACATTTGGGCACGTGACACAAATTGTTTGGATAAAATTTTTTTGAGTAGCAAATGAACCCGACCCTATAAACATATAGAAGACTTGCTCATCAAGCTTTGTCTGAAATTTATCAAGTACGTTTTGTTAGTATGAAGTTATTAATTTTGTGAGAAGTGCTCCTCCCTTGTGAGAGGTTTGTTGCCTACCTCTTGCCTTGTGCACGGAGGTTCTTCGCCCTGTCTCTGCCTGTTGCTCCCTTAAGAAGCTAGTCTTTCTCGTTGTCGCCCTCCTTCACCCATGCGTGGAGGCTCTTCGTCTTTTTTTCCTGTTGTTCCCTTGGAGGCCTCGTCATTGGACGTGGAGTTGAATCGCGTCGTTGATCGTATTAGCGGAAGAGATATGCGTACTTTGCTTTTCGATTATGGGTTGGATGTCCGTTGTTGTGATCAAAACTTCAAGTGATTAGAATAAATATCATATATAAGATCTATATGAATTGTACCCAGCGTAACCGCTATCGAAAGAAAAAGAATTGACGAGTTTAATTTCACAAAATTTATACGTACCGTATTAAATAAATTTACACAGATCATTTCAAAATAAATTTATGCGAATCATTTTAAATAAATTTACAGCTCTGTCCGAAAACTATCAATGCATAAATATATATTTTTAATTAGGACTTGGATTCTGTATACGTACAAATAAATCTTGTCAATATTTAAAATTTGAATTTCAATTCGTTATAACTCAAAACGACGTTGTTTTACTAAAACCTAAATTCTAAATTCTGAACCGTTAATAAAAGACGTAATTTTAATATTCATTCATTCAAAACGACGTCACTTATCTGTACTGTATATAAAATTCAAACCCTTATATTGACGGTTATTTTGTTTAAAGCCACATTTACTTTCTCATAATATCTTTTCTAAGGATAAAGATCAAGGAGACCAATCAATAATTTGTGAAACCGTAAGACAAGATCTCAACCGTTGATTTCTAATCATCCAATAGATGATATTTAAAATAAAAAACCTTCAAATACAATCGCCCCGTATTTTTCGCAAATCCAACCGACAACTTTAATCTCAACCATCAAATTAATCAAATCAGCAGTGAGATTTTATCCACCGTCCTACAAATATTCAATGTCCTTCTAAACTTGACCCTCCTTTCTAATACTACTTTTATATTATTTCAAATTTATATAAATTTTGTAGGCAGCACAATCTCATTCCTTTTAATTAGGGCTTTGCAACAAAAGACAGTCTCCAATGAAGATCATCAAATACGAAAAAGGCGAAACCCTAATCTCAGAAGACATCATTCTCCAGTCAATCCTCCCTAAACTACCCCTCAAATCCGCACTCCGTTTCCAGCTTGTTTCAAAACTATGTCACAATTTCATCACACACCCTCTCTTCACTCGTTTACACCATTCAGCTTCCAAATCACGAAACCCTAACACCTTTCTCATATTCGCCACTCAGAAAGATACCGTCAATACTTGTCGATCGCGACTGTATGATGATTTTGATGATCATTCAGTATATGTTTCTATAAAAGTGGATTTGATTTGTGTTGACTTGAATATCAAGAAAATCGAGTCTTCGCATATTGATTATACGCGGCTTCGAGATGTGATTAAAAGTGTTGTTAGGATATTTGGAGCTGGACGATCTTTCCATGTGAGTGGGGTTTGTTCTGGAGTTGTATGTGTGGCTTATGATACTTGTGTTGTTCTGCTTTGGAATCCTGCTATTAGAGAAGTACATGTTGTTGAGTATTCGTTTTCCCAGTTTCCGTTGTTGAATCATGTGAGAACCGATACAATGCAGTGTATTGGATTTGGAGGTGTGAAGGATGGATATGGCAATGTTGTCAATTTTAAGCTGTTGACAATGGTACGTGATTTTAAAAATGATCGTCTGTTCTCAGTTTATTCTTTAGACACAAATAAATGGAGTTTAGTTCATACGCCGAGTTTTGAAATTGGATGCATTGTGGTACGTGGTTGTGCTTTTTTTAAGGGAGTGCTTCATTGGCTCGCTTGGGGAAATGATAATAATAAGTCTGCTTTCGTTCTCACGTTTGATATCGTCAACGAGACTTTCGGAAGGATTGATTTTTATAGTACTAATGAGTTGATTCTTGTGAGGGAATGAGACAATTTTCTTACTGTGTTTGACGGACAGTATTTGTTACTAGTTATTGCTGCCGAGGAGGGGGAGGGGATGTGTTTCACTTTTTGGATTTTATTGGATGATGGTAACAATAAACAATGGATCAGAGCTGATAAAATACTCGGGCCTTTAAGTATTAGAGGGGGCTTGTTATGGTATTGGGCGGATGGTAATGCAATGATTGCGCATTTTGGTCAAAAGATATGTTTTCATGCTCAAGACATATGCAGTGAGCATGAGACTGAATTTTCAGGAGTTTTGACATGTTGGGAATATGCTGAAAGCTTTGTTTCGCTGAAGAGGATTTCAAATTGTAGATAATTTCCAGTTTTGAGACTAACTCTTGAACAATAAGATGAATGGTTCAGGTTTTTCTACTTTTAGTTTTGTTCAACTTATATCTAATAATTGTTAATGAATGATTCTGATTAATGGTTCAGAGTTGCTGATTTGAGCATTGATGTTGGCAAAACAGCAGTACAACAATCTGTTTTGCTATGTTAAGATGCTGTAGGCTGAAACAAAAGTGTTTGTGGCTATGGAACAAACATCTGTTTATCCGTTACCCAGCAAGCCAGTGAAGCCATTTGCCTAATCATAAGGTCACTGCATGCACACAATGTGCCATTGTTGCTGCAAGATGCAATCAAGGAGTGGTAGGTTCACATAGGAACTGTACAATCAGCAAACTCTTGTAAAGTAAATTTTGGTTGGTCGTCACTCGTTCTAGAACACATTACTTCTAGAACACTACACTGTCCTGCAGGATAGGATTAATAGAGTTTATTTAATTTTATTATAGGTTGATTTGATTAATTTAATGTGTTTAAATTTTATTCATTAAATTATTAGTATTCGAGATTCATATTTTTTAATTACGTAAAATATTTTTTTTTCTAATGTTTTTAAAAATTTTTTTCTAAAAAATTTTTTTTTGCGGTCGAAACTACGATTCCAAATCGAACGGCCAGGATTTCAAGAGACAGAAAAACTTGACTCTCAAGTTGTGTCCGTAAACTATAAATATAAGCACACAGAAGACTTGCTCCTCAAGCTTTGTTCAAAAACTATAAATACATAATACTTCGATCAGGGTTTCATAACATGGCATCTCAATCAATAGACTCTCCGAAGAAGAACGTCAAATACGAAAAAGGCGTTACCCTAATTCCAGAAGACATCATTCTGCAAGCAATCCTCCCTAAACTACCTATCGAATCCGTACTCCGTTTCCAGTTTGTATCAAAGTCATGGTACAATTTCATCACACACCCTTTGTTCATTCGGTTACACTACTCACCTTCCAAATCTCCAAACCATGCCACCTTCCTCATCTTCGCCACTCCGAACAATTGCAGTAGCACTTCTCGGTCGCGATTCTTTACAAGAATGCCTCGTTTTATACAGCATGATATTGATTATGATGATCATTCAGATCATATTAAAGTGGGTTCGATTTGTGTTGACCGGAATACCAAAACAATCGAGCCTGTGTGTTTCGATGATACGGGGCTTGGAGTGATGATTGATCGTGTTATTCGGAAATTTGGAGACGGCCAATTGTTCGGGGTGATTGGGGTTTGTTCTGGAGTTATCTGTATGGCTTATGGTGCTAAAGTTGCTCTGATTTGGAATCCTTTTATTAGAGAATTACATGTTGTTGAGTATTCGTTTTCGCACTTCCCATCGTCGAATCAGGTGGGTATCAATACTGCATGTTGTATTGGATTTGGTGATGTGAAGAATGAAAACGGCAATGCTGTCAATTTTAAGTTATTGACAATGTTACGTAGTTATCAAAATGGCCGCTTGTTCTCGGTTTACTCGTTGAAAACAGATAAATGGAGTTTAGTTCATCCGCCGAGTTTTGAAATTGAATGCATTGTGGTACGAGGTTGTGCCTTTTTGAACGGAGTGCTTCATTGGCTCGCTTGGAGTAATGATACTAAAAGGTCTGCTTTCATTCTCACATTTGATATCGTTAACGAGACTTTCGGAAGGATTGAGTTTCCTGAGAGTAAAGAGATGATTCTTGTAAGGGGATGGGACAATTTTCTTACTGTGTTTGATGGAAGTATTTGTTACTAGCTGTGGCTGCCGAAGAGGCGGAGGGGACGTGTTTAACTACTTGGGTTTTACTCGATGACTGTAATAAGAAACAGTGGATCAGAGGTGATAAAATACTTGGACCTTTGAGTATTAAAGGAGGGAGCTTGTTGCGGTATTGGGCGGATGGTAATGCAGTGATTTCGCTATTGCCGGAAAATATATGTTTTCATGCTCAAGACATATGCAGCGAGCATAAGACTGGATTTTCAGGAGTTATGACATGTTTGGAGTATACTGAAAGTCTTGTTTCGCCGAAGAGGATTTCGGGTCGTAAATAATTTCCAGTTTGTAGACTAACTCTTTAAACAAAAAGATGAATGGTTTAGATATTTGTACTTTTTTGCAGAGAAATTTATGTTTTTGTACAGTACAGTATACTGGATTTTTATGTATGAATGATTTTGGATTAATTACAGTTGTCACGATAACAGACATGCCTTTGGATTTAACAATTATTTTGAGTTGTCCGAAAAATTACTAATAATCAACAATTAAAATCGAATCTCAGTGTCTCACAAAAAGATCTTTTCCCCTGAATAATATTTCCAGTTCCCATAATAACACGAATTTCGAACATACCCACCACATAAGAATAAATTGAATATTTTATCTTTTCTCCCATCATTATTATATCAAAATTCACTGCATGTATCATCTCATAAAATATTTTCTAATTTTAGAAATTCTATTAAAACCAACAAATACAATTAACTATTAAAAATTAATTTCCATTTTCCTTTCAAAAATTCACATATTTACTCTACATATTTTCCTGCAAAAAAAACTAAATGAAAATGAAAAACCAAATCTCAGAATCTCTTCCTCCTCCAAAGAAGATGAAGATTCAAGAATTACAAACAGATGAAAAAACCCTAATTCCAGATGACGTCATCCTTCTACAAATCCTCCCACGCCTTCCGATCAAATCCGCCCTCCGTTTCCAGCTCGTTTCCAAACCCTGGCGCAATTTCATCAAACACCCTTTTTTCACTCGTTTACATCTCTCCGTCGCCAAATCTCGAAACCCCACCACCTTCTTAATCCTATCTACTCACCGTCCGTCACGTCAACGTCCTCCGATTGAAAACCCCAATTCGATTATCGATGTTGTTTCGATTGATGTTGACAGGAACAACAAGTCGATTCAAAATGGAAGAATTGAGTATGCGCCGGTTCAAGAATTTATTGGTGTGGTTGGTTGTGTTGGACATGTGATTGGTGTTTGTTGTGGAGTGTTTTGTTTGTCTTATGGTGCTTTTGCTGCTCTTCTTTGGAATCCAGCAATTGGAGAGGTGAAGATTGTTAGGTTTTCGTATCGGCAGTTGTTACAGAGGAATTATTTTAATTACGAAGGAATGAGTTGTATTGGATTTGGTGATGTGAAGGATGATTTTGGAAATGCTGTCAATTTTAAGTTGTTGACTATGGTTCGTAATAATGATCGGAATCCAAGTCTTTTGTTCTCCGTGTACTCGCTCAACACGGGTAAATGGGTTTTTGTTGAGTCGCCGAGTTTTGAGGTTGAATGGGTTGCGGAGCGTGGTTGGGTTTGTTTTAAAGGAGTGGTTTATTGGCTTGCTTGGGGACGTGATACTAAGAATTCTGCGTTCTTGCTTACATTTGATATTGCGAGCGAGACTTTTGGAAGAATTGAATTTCCTAGAGGTGATGAGTTGATTGTAGTGAAAGAATGGGACAATTTTCTTACTGTGTTCGATGATCAGTATATGTTACTCACTGTTGCTACGTCGGAAGCATGGCGGAGGTGTTTTAATACTTGGGCTTTATTTGAGGACGGTAATAAGAAACAGTGGGTGCGAACTGACAAAGTGATCAAGATCAAGCCGTTGAATATTAAAAGAGGGAGCATGTTGGGATACTGGGCGGGTGGTAATGCTGTGATTTCGCTAAATAATCGAACATTATGTTTACATGATGCAGACGACAAATGCAGTACATATGAGATTAAACTTCCAGGAGATGTGACTTGTTGGGAGTATTCCGAAAGTTTGGTTTCTCTCAAACGGATTTCAGATCAAGATAATTTTCAAGACATAGACTGATCTGATGAAAATTTTTGGTAGGACTTGGAAGTAATAGCTCAATCGATTTTGATACCTTATTCTTTTCCTGAAAAATTGTTCAGGTAACATCATGATTCAATAAAGACGGTTCCAATCTAGTGAATTTGTTATTTGTTTCATTTCTGCTCTCAGCTTAAGCTTATATGAGTACTTGAATTAAAGATGCAGTTGCTTTTTTCTGAATTTAGATATCTGAATTTGTTCGAGCATCATTACTTATGAGTGTCAATGTCTTGGGACATTAACTTTTTTGCATTCTGATGAACAATTTTTTTTATGTTGGCTCATTCTTAGGTAGGTCAAAAATAATGCAATTGGAATCAGGTCTGACATGAGGGACACACAGTCACTCAAAACTGCAAATTTCAAAACACTATATTGCATAGAGACATCCCAGTGCGACATAACATCCAGTTTTCTTCTTGTTATCTAACAGGTTCTCTTTCAGATGGCAATCTCCTAGTCAATGTAATGTCAAAGTAGAGATCGGAAGACTGACAGTTAAATCGCTACTCATTCTTTAACTATAGATCGGTAGGAAAATGTTTGAGAAGGAAGTGTAATTTAAAGTAATTTTTACTTATCTTAAATATTTATTAGTGAAAGGTTCTAGGAGGACATGTATATTTCAGTAAGACGGAAGGACATCATCTCAACTGTTGATTTTTATCAAATCCAACGATTGATATTGTTAACCGTCAGTCACCAACCGTTCGTATTTTTTGCAAATCCAATTGCTAAATTAATTAAAAACTAATTTTAATCTTAGTCGTTGATATGTTTCACAAAATTTACATGTCTATCTATAACTTAATTCATATTTATTATATTTAAATGTTTCTGTAACTGAATTACTGGACTGATTGGCCTAGTGGTTAGACACCCACTATCTGAACCGACAGATCTTGAATTCGAGTCGTGGGGCAGGACTAAAGAAGGAATGTCGTTTATCCCAGAAGATCTCATCCTCCCAAGACTCCCAGTCAAATCTATTCTCCGATTCCGTAAAGTAAGCAAGGTATGGAAAACCCTAATTTCAAACCCTAATTTAACTCGCGACCACCAAATCATAGCTTCACGCCACAACCCAACTACCTTCCTCGTAGCCTACCCTATAACCTCCTATTCCAGTATCACTCTCGTATGGATCCGAGTCGACAGCGAATCGAAGTCAATCCGCGTTGATCGCGAAGCATACGATCGGAATTTCATTAGGGAATTCCGTTGTTCGCCGTAGATTCTGACGGATGCTTGTTGTGGTGTGTTTTGTTTGATTTATGATAACTTATTTGTGCTTTGGAATCCTGCAATTAGAGAGAATAGGGCCGTGAGGTTGGAATCGGAGAATGATATTAACTTCATTGGATTTGGATGTTTGAAGGATTCGGAAGGCAAGGTCATTGATTTCAAGGTATTGTTTTTAGAGTCTAGTATTGAAAATGAAGATGACCTGGGCTGTTTTGTTGCCTACTCGCTGAGGTCGAATTCGCGTAGGGATGTTGATTATCCAAGTTTTCCGCTTTCCCGTATTTTGTGTTATGGTTCGGTTTATGTGAATGGAGTTCTTCATTGGATAGCCAAGGATGATGAATTGGGAACGGAATGGTATGTTTTGACATTTGATTTGGTTAGTGAAGTTTGCCCGTATTGACTTGCCGCATAATGATGTGATTAATGAGCTGGACGAGAACAGAAATTTTCTCACTGTGATTGATGATCAGTATTTGTCTTTTGGGATGGTTGATCGGGAGGAGTGTTTACATTTATGGGTGATGCATGATATTGATGGTGGGAGATCGTGGGTCAGGCGTGACAGAGTCGGGCCTTTGATGAATAGTGGTTTGATGTTGAGATATATCAATTGCATTGGAGGTGTGATTACACAAGTTGATCTAAATGGGGGGTTTGAGTATCATGTTGAGGTAGGTAATTCCAGCAAGCAAGAAACTGGACTGTATGGCCTTACAAATTGGTATCATTTTTCAGAGAGTTTAGTTTCTCTGAATGGAATTGCTAATGGGCAACAAGAAAATTTGAAGGTCAATGACTAACGAGAAAATTCAAGGGATACAGTGGCTGAAATACTTCTTTTTCTTAGTCTTTGCGATGGTTTTCATTCTGGTCAGTTTCTCTGGTATGAAATGCTTGTTTAGTGAACGGTGTTTTGTGTTTTTTTGCTATTGTACATGTATTGCTTTGTACAAGAAAACAGGTTGAACCTATTATTTTGAAGCTTGCTTGACTTTGTGGAACTCCATCTGTGATATATTCCACTTTTTTAGTTGTATTATTATTTAGTAGGTTTGTTAATCTTCTGCATTTCATGAGTTCCCCACTGATTTCTGAATCTTTTACTGAGTTGATATGATTATTGCATAGCAAAGGGTTTTAGTTTATTATTAACACCAATAATCCAAGTTGGCCCGAAGAAGACTTACTTAAAGAGATGCATAGGGAAAAAAAGAACGTATACATTCCCAGAATTTGCAGTCTACGAATTGCAGTCAAATGAACCCACATTTTCTCCTTAAATAGTCTTTAGTGTGATGAAAAATTGCCAGTCAACATGTCACTATTAGTAGACATTTAAGGAATGCCCAAATAGATAATTTAGGAAACATGAAATGCTCAGCCATTCATTTATGTCAACTGTCTGTTCTAAAAACTTGATGGCATAAGATGCGTAAAAGCTCCTGTAATGGTTACTCTTCAGTCTTCAGCTACACCAGAGGAGTGGGTTGGGAATTTCCATAGCACATCCCCCCATGTACTTTGACCATCAGTCACCTCCTTAACTACTGAAGTTACCTCATCAACTTTAACACGAATCTGGGCCTTGCTATCCCTTTCCCTGATAGTAACTTCATCAACCTTATCCACAGTGATGGCTAATGGTACCCCAAGTTCATCTGTTCGTGCATATCTTTTCCCTATTGAAGTGCCTGTATGCAAAATGAATACATGTCAAGCTACGTTTACAACTTATAAAATCTACGAGCAGGAAGTGTGTATGACATTCAAACAACAGCAGTCAAAAGCAAAACTTTCTAGGTTTATTCATAGAGAAGCATATATATATCCACAGTGGACTGTTGTTAATATATACCTGTGGTATCAATCTTGGAAGAGATACCGGCAGCAGTCAATTTCTTGTGAATCTCGCTGGCAACTCTCTCATACTCTGGGTTTTGCACAAGAGGGAACACAGTGCACTTGATAGGTGCAACAACAGGAGGAAATCGAAAAACATTCAATTGCTCGTCACCACCCTTGCTTGATCGCATATAAAAGGAATGCTCAAACAAGCAGTATATGATACGACCAATGCCAAAAGATGGTTCAATCACTGATGGGGTAAATACTCTTTGATGTTCTTTCTTCTTCTGTTTTGAGATTGTCACCATGTTCTTTTTCACAGTAACGTTCTTCCCAAGAGTGCAGACAAAAAAATCTACCTCACCTTTTGTTTCCAAGTTTGCTTTCATCTCCAATGCTTCCTTTTCATTCATAGCCTGATCAAATGAGCAAGCAATTGAAAATCCTTGCACATTTCAGTACCCATAATGATCAACATTCCAATAGATTGAAAGAAAAGCAATTTGTTTCAAGCAACTGACAATGAAATCTACATAATCACCAATTAGAGTAACAGAGAATAGTATTGATGTATTTTCAATTTTGTATCAACACTCCACAAAAGCACAGATACAATATAAAAGACGTTAGAATCTGTACAGTGAAAGCAATAATACTGCTATGTACTGCTAATTTGCATTCTTACCTCCAATGCCTCGACAACGTTCTTCTGGGTGCCCTTGAATGCAAGCCCAAGTTCTTTTTTGACTGGAGCAATTACAAGTTTCTGGTAGGGAAACAGGAGGAATGATTAAAAAATTCTTACTAACTAAAGTATTAAGTGAAATACAACTAGAATAAAGAATCACCTCTACTTCTTTGGGCTCTGCAAATTTTTCATGGGCCACAAGATCAACACCACTTTTCTCCTGTAGTTGAACAAATTGTAAAATGAACATTACTGATAAAGGACTTTAGATTTAAGATTCAGCATCAAAGTTTCTTGAGTTGAAATGATAATAACTTGATTAATAACACCAATAGGCAAAAGAGTGAGTAGTAAACACTGAGAATGTATATTTGACAAGCGATATCAATATCAATTTTTTACCGTATGTGCACGAAGATCGTATGCAGATCTGTCAGCAATCCCCACACATTCAATCCAACCATAAGAACATTCGATTTCAGCATCCCAACAGTCGCATGCATAGTGAGCCATTTCATTTGCAAGATGTTGACGAAATCGCAATCGTTCCTTATCAATACCAAGAGTCGTCAGGAAGAGATACACTCTACCAATGAAGTACCCCAGTGTCTCATTGTTGACAGTACCCTGTTCATATCATAAACACATTCTTAGAGACAACCACCTCCTACTTAACTGCAGAAAACAACAGTTTTCAGGGCAAGATGCACATAAACTAAACCTGTGACACTGCTTCACCAATATTCATCTTCTTAGCCTCTTTTCCAGACACTTGATCATCCCTTGGAAACATGAAAAATTCTAAGTTGGCAACTTCTTTAAATTTTGGGTGGGACTTGTCATCAGGATCCACAAAGTGCTCAATCTCAGCTAAAGTGAATTCTCGTACACGAAGAAGACCTTGACGTGGAGATATCTGTTCATGATACAAGTTCAATAAAAATCAATAAAAGAAAGGAAAGAAAAGAAGCAGTCCATGTAGTACTTTTTCTTTTAAGTTAGCGTGATGATATCAATACATACATCTAAGAACTATGAAAATAGTAGTGTTACAGTGTGAGAGGATAAATCGCACATGTGGTTATATCATGACAGATGCTCACGCATGAAGAGGTGTAATCCAAACATATGTGCAAATAGTATGGCCAAAATATCATATAAACTCGGAAGATGGACCTCATTTCTGAAGGCCTGACCAATCTGAGCAGCAGCAAATGGGAGTTTGTTCCCATTGTAGTAGTATAGGTCCTTGAAATTCACAAAAATACCTTGGGCAGTTTCAGGACGCATAAACCTGATTCAAAGAACATTTGATTACTTTACGGAAGCAGAAGAAAGAAGAAAAATTGCACCATGATGGCATGATTAAAACCCATATAAGTAAAATCTCTAATTAAGATGCAAACTTAATTGACAACATTAAACATACCCTCGAATCAAACCAGAGGGACCAATTGAGGTTTGAAACATGAGGTTAAATGGATAGGGATCAGACAGTGGGTTTTTGGTATCCGGTGCAGTTATGCCATATTCCTTGATTTTTGCACCTAATTCATCGGCTGAAAGATCATCCAGCACTGCAAGGATGTGCTTCAACTCTGCAACCTTCTCAGGAGCCAAAGCGAGGTCCTTCTCAAGTTTGTCCTTACAAAAGTCCTTCAATAGATGATCAGCACGGTAACAAGTACCCGTCTTTTCATCTTTGACCATGAGATCAGTGAACTTATCTACATGGCCAGATGCCTTCAGCACCACTTCAGGTGTCACACATGGACAATCAACCTCCAACATGTTCTCCTCCAAAACAAAGTGCTGCAAACATGAATAGCCATATAAAGTTCTGTTTTACATTCTAAGTTACTTATATCTAGTCAAGATGCCGAAGAGAAACTACTATCAACACCATGCACATTCAAATACCATGGACCCTAAATCTCCACAATCAGCCTATCAAGCAAAAAAGTCTTGTTTATCACATAAAATGGCATAAAAAGTAAACTACGCTGCTCAAACTCCACAAAAAAGGCAAAAATGAACAAAATGAAAACAAATCCTAATCACCTGACGCCAAAAGGCTAGCACATTCGACTTGACAGCACAACCAGGCGGTCCATAATCATACAATCCAGCAACACCACGATAAATCTTAAACGACGGAATATAAAAAAGCCTCCTCTCCAACGTATTCACAACCGCCTGACGAAACGCATCTCTACTGATCGCCAAACCACTCCCACCTCCATTATTACTCACCACGGCCTTCAACTCCTTCTCAACCACATCCTTATCAAGTTTCAAATCATTCAATTTCTTAACAGCCAGATCGATCTCTTCCTTCAATTTACCTTCCGCCTTCAATTCGCGAACAAGTCTCCCTTGCGCCTCCACCGCCGATTGCTTCTCGGCTAAGGAGATGCGCAGCGCATCTTCAGCAGATGACATGGTGATGAAGTGGTGGGAATGAGGAGGAGGATGATGAAATGGGGAGATTGCGGCGGATTTGGGGAATTTTGGGTGGTGTGGAATTAGGGTTTTTAATGAGGAGATGAGGGTGTGATAGTGAGAGAGTGTTGATGAGAATTTGCGGAATTGAGATGAAAGCATTTTATGCTGAATCGGTTAATCCTGACCCTCTATGTACTTTCCTCATTTCCCTATACTTTTTATTAATTTTCTTTCATTAAAATTTCAATTTGTTCGATTTGTAAAATCAAACAGTGATTTTTTAATTTTTAATTAATTTTGTTAATTGTTGTAGAAGATTTAAAATTATTTTGTTTTTTATACAGAAGTAATTATGTTTTTTATACAAAAATAATTATGTTGTTATAATCAAAATTATGTGGTGTTGACTAAATTTTTGCATCAAATTAATAATATAATTTTACTATAAAATATTGTAAGGTTCCGATGCAACATGATAGCAAACAAGAATTATAAAATCCAACAACATTGCCCGGGATGTCGAAAAATTAATGATCAATAAATCAATAACTCATTGATTCCGTAGAATACCGAAAAATTAAGATGCAAGAATTGTTGATTTAAAAAAAAGAAAACTCGACATAAATCAAAATTCTACTCCCTCTGTCCCGTAATGTTTGTCCACTTTCCTTTTTGAGTGTCCCCTAATTTTTGTCCATTTTTATTTATTCACAACCACATGTTTTATCTTTCCTCTCAAATTCTTTTAAATTTTTCATTCTCAACCACACATTTTACACTCATTACTATCTTAAATACCGTGAAATATATATTTTTGGACAAACTTAAAGGAACGGAGGGAGTACTTTTTTTCATTTAATAATACAAGATTGTTTGAGAAAGTAATGAAAATAAATTAACATATTACATAATATGAATCTTAAAATGGTACCCCTCCGCCCATTATGAGTGTCCCATTTCCTTTTTGGATGTCCCAAAATGATCTTCCCATTTCCTAAAATAGAAACTTTTTTACCTATACATTTACACTCTCTTTCATACTTTTTATCCCACTCATTCTCTTTCTTACTTTTTATCTCACATTTTTCAATTCTCTTAAAAACCGTAAAAATTCCCAAATGGATCACTCAAATTGGGACGGAGGAAGTAATAAAACTAACTAATTAAAAATCCGGACTTCATCAGATTTGTATTGCCTCGACGAGCGGGAAGGTAGCGCTTGTGGCCCATGTACATATCAATCACGGCCCACTTCATTGTATCAATTTCTCATAATTTGGGCACAATATTTTTGCTAAATAACATAAACGTTTATGAGTCAGTTTTGAATACAAAGTGAAAAACTGTAATCAAAATGGACCAAAACTTATACATTATTCATAAGAAATAAGAGACTCGCAACAATGCCTGCAACCCTGGACCACAAAACCTTATCAAGATTGTAACTTGTACATGCACAATTTCCATCCACAGACCGACCACATGTCAAGGATTCTAAATTACTGACTCAGTATTTCTGGAATGAGGCTTTGTTATAATAAACTGACATTAAAGACTAAACTGGATTAACATGCTCAGCAGAAATGCTAGAATCTGAAATGGTAAGAACTCTAACATTAGAAGAAAGGGAACAACTAGACAACAAAGTCATCGATTAGACGAGCGCACTAATCCT
Organism: Sedum album; assembly: GCA_006409495.1. Lineage (NCBI taxonomy): Eukaryota > Viridiplantae > Streptophyta > Magnoliopsida > Saxifragales > Crassulaceae > Sedum > Sedum album. The sequence goes on from QZGG01000109.1 coordinate 36,099, forward strand.
GTCGCAGCCGGTAGTTGATGATATTTTTAGATATGATGGAATGCGGAGAAACATCTTGGAACTTATGCAATGCCATGGAAGCCGGCAGATTCGAGAAGCATTGCTTTAATTTGATCAGGGTGGACGTCCTGCCCTTCGTTGCATTGCTGCAGTTAACAAGTTTGGAGTTGATAAGATAACGACCTCATACATGTCAATCAAAGAGCTCAATAAAGAGGTAATGAGAGCGACCAGTCCCAGAAGCAAGTGGGGAAACAAAAACAAAGTCACTAAAAGGGTTTTAAGATAAGCAATTCAGTTCTTGTGTACCCTCAGTTCTGCTAAATTGGATAAAAAGGCTAATTTTGGTTGTTTTGTGGGCACAGTCGCACTTCTCATGTTTACTATTTTTGTTCAAAATACTAAAAAAATCCATGGGCAAGAAAAAAATCTGAAACCATGTGAATGTGTACCTCCGCCTTGAAAATGTCCATAGCAAACCCATTGAAACAGCTAATAACAGCTTGCTGAATATCTAAGCCGAGAGTATCCAACGCCCTCATTGTTGACAGTAATAGCCCTGGTCTGCGACTGCAAAACATGTGGATGTTAACGGATCCTCCTTCCCTCAGCTTAACTTCAACCTGAAAAAGACAAAACCAAAATACATAACATGTTACCAATGATGAAAGTGATACCAAGTTTGTTTAAACTGTTGGTGTTTGACATTATTTAAAGTGCAAGATAACACTTATTAAAATGAATTTAATGGCGACGTAAACAAGCAATAAGGTTTAGTACACAGAGCATATTTACCCTCGCAGGCTGGCCATTCGGACTGGACAGTGAGGTAGGGCAAAGTTCTTCCTTGATGCGGCATGGGAGAGTCGGTGCTGTAGGTGTTAAAGGAGGAAACGGGGTTGTAGGTGTTAGTGAAGAACCAGCTGGGGTTGACTCTAGTTCATTGTGAAGATCATTGATCTTTTGCAGAAGTTCTTTCAGGTACTCGATTGCATCCCCAAGGATTGAGGCTCTATCCATCTATCATCAAAATATTTCATTGTCATACTGATACCCAGTTATGGATAATAAAGCTGAGATATACTTAAAAAGAAAAAAGAAACAAATGAGCTTTAAGTAATGTTACCTTGCTGATTTTGGGAACAACAGATCTTAGCATGTAAAGCCTATCATTTAGTTTCTTCCTGCGCCTCCTCTCAGCCATCAGATTCTTAGCAGGGAGTCCCTTCTTCTTCCCCTTATGATCTCCGCCGGTAACAGTACTATTCGCATTTGAGCTACTCCCACCGTTCTTCCCATTCTCCTCCAACTTATAACTCTCCATAAACTCATCAGAATCATAATTCATCCCGGATCCGTCAATACTCACATCATCAAACTCATCCATACCACCACTCCTACTCTTTCTCTTTAACATCATCTCATTCAACCCCATCTCCCTCTTCCGCTTATCCCCATCAACCTCACCACTCTGCAGCTCTAATCCCCCAACATTCCTCTCATCCCCCAAATTCTTACGCAGGGCTGCGCGCTTCTGAAACAACGTAGGCTGTGTCCCAGTAGACGGAAAGCTATCAAGCGGCCTCAAAAGCTTAGACCTATTCATAAACACTCCATTGCTCGCAACATCATCAAACCCCTTGAATCCCAAATCAAACCCAACGCCACTATTCTCAACAGAAAACCTCGAACCAGAACCCATCAAATTACAAATCTGAAGATTATTGTTACTAGAATTCATGATATCAGAAAAACCATTAAAAAAACCATTACTACTTCCTCTAGCGCTGTTATTCATGAAAAAGGATGAACTCTGTGCATCTAGACAACCTAAATCGAAGTTTGAATGGTCCAATTGAGTAGGCATGAAGCTCATTTGCGGCTTGGGCTGAAGATAAAATTGTACCTGAGAAGCATCATCCAAGTTGTTGAAACTCAAAGAAGCTGAAGCAGCCGAATCAACCAAAGGCTGATGCTGATAAAGCATCATCAAACTGTTGCTGATGTCATCATTCTGATGACCATCACCAGCAAGTACGGTGTTGTTGTTAGGGTTTGAAACAAAGCCGATTTGTTATGTAAACCCCCAGCGCCATTATTACCATACCAATCGCTTCCGTCTTCATCTACTCCCAACATCGATTTGAACGCGGAGGAGTTGATATCATCCTCGCCGCCGCCGCCACCACCGCCGTTGTTGTTGTTTGCGCCGGTGGAGGTCCAAGCGGTGGCGTCGTCGTCTCGTTCGCCGCCCATCCAGACATTCAAATGACCAGACTGCATCTTGGATTCAACAGTCGGAAGATTGATTGAATCGGACGGAAATGGATTTGAATTTGTTATGCAGAAAATTGGTGCTGCTACAAGTAGTGAGAAAGCCAAGCAAGGAGAGTTGCTGGCTTTAATTATATGTTGTTGTGTTCATATAAGCTGCCCTGTGGTCTCTGCTTCGTTACACAATTTAGTGCAATTTCAAAAGTATTTCCATCAAATTTTTTTTGTAAATTAGTAAATTTTGTCCATCCGATTTGATTTATTCGACGATTTAAATTAATTTTTAATTAAATTTTATGATTGAATTTGTAGAAAATACATGGGATTAGATATGACAGTTCTTTTAATTTAAATCTCCTATTTTTAAAAAATTATTCTTACATCAAGTATTGGACAGATCTCATACTCAAGACAAAAATGCATTGGGAGGATTTGAACCACTGACTTCTGAATTCAGAGACGACATATACCGAATGATTAACCGTTATGCCGCTACTCCATGTGCAAATCTCATATTCTGAATCCATTTATCAACTATCATCTTAGAAGAGATAAATTATAAATCATTTAATGTGGTTTAATATGTTTGCATTGATGATAATGTGTCCAATGCATGATGATATAATAATGATTACATAGTTTGATGATGGTGCTTTTGGATCTTTAGACATCATTAGGCTGCTAAAGTAGTGTTTATTTTTGGTATTATCTAACAATGATTAGGATGATTTGGAGAGAGAGAGAGAGTAAGAACAAATATGTTCAACTTTTGCTATGTATTTTTAGTATTATTCTCCTTTCTTGGCTGTTGGATGTTTTTTACCTAAATCTATTTGCAGTAATAGTATTCCAATAAAAAATCATCGATCGAATTCGAAATATTGATTAGTTGTGCACAATAAGAGACTGAGCAAAAAGCATGGCAAACTAGGGGTGGAACAAAAGTGTGATGCTCGCGATTAAGGAAATAAAATGATATAAAACATGATAAGGCATTTGCATGTTAGTAAAAGCGTGACGTTCTGCATAATACACTTGATAAAAATATGGGAAAAGATGGAGTAGTAAAGGTATAGTATATAGATTATGGAAAGTGTACCAAAAGTGATGTTACTTTATATGATGTATGTTTTTTAATACATGGGAGATATTGAAATAGTATCATACATGAGTTGATACACATTAGAAAGTTGATATTAATAGCATGAAACAATCATTTGGATAGTTGAAAAGCCTACTAGAAATGTGTAATATTAAAATTAGTTCTGATGAAAAGGGTGCAATTACTAGTGTTTATACTGTGGTGATAATAATTTGTACTGAAAAACATTATCTTCACTCACTACTCAACTCACCAAACGACATGTTTTAATCATAGAGATTAGTACTAAACTGTTTGGAGTTCAAGCAGAAGAATTCTCACTCTAACAATGCCATTCTGACTCGCTATCTCTCTTGGATGACATAGTCAGATAACCTCATACATATCGGGAAAATCTTTTAAAGTACGCATTTCGTATTATTATATCGGTATGCGCGCTTCGATTTTAATTTGAAACAACTAGGGGAGGGTGTACATTTATTTTGAATACAAGTAGAGTATAATTCTATTCACGTAGTTTTGATGGATATAGTGAGCCTCATGATATTCAATGACAATGAGAGTGAGAGCAATCTAAAGGTGAAGGGAACTGAAAACGAAAAAAGCATAATCAACCTCTCAGGACTCCCGTGAAACCTTAACTACACATCTATTCCCATTTACATCAACCTTCAAGATTTATATATACGTACACACTATGTTCATAAACCCTAAATATTTTCAAGATTATTAAGATAAATCGTGCTACCTCAATATTTTACAATGTATTTGAATCAAGCAGTAATTTCAAACTAATTATAGTTAGGGTTTTAAGATTTGTTCTACTATTTGAGGTGAATTCAATTCAGCTCAAAAAACACGTCTTAGTTAGTATCAATGGAACTCAAATAATTAAAGTATCAGCATATTTTAAAGACATGAAATTCTTGAAGCTGTGGTGTCTTCGAGATCATATTGACAAGCATGAATTTGATATTTATGTTGTATAATTGTCGTACTAATTAATATATAGGTATCTTCTTCATCTCAAAGTGTGACACTTACTTTCCCAATATTAAAAATCGGTAGTAATTTCTTACACATGTCATTCATCTCCTAAATTCCCACATCTTCTTCCTCACTTTTTTCTAGGTTTATTACCAACTTGATGAGGAGAAGAGTGTCACTTTTAGTATACATCTCTTATCTCTAGTGGCTCTCATTTTGGTCTTCCTCTCCCAACTTGTCTCCGCTTTGAATCTACATGAAGACGCGTTGAGATAAACGCATGATCATATTCATATATCACTGTCTTCATGCATGCACTCAACTTAGGGTTTTTCAATACAATGATAGCAAATCAATTTGATTACTTAATTATAAGCCATCGTCAACAACATAAAAGTCTAAGCAGCCGTATGTTCTATGAGTTATCTTTTAAGGATTCGTCTTATTGCTGGCTAGCCTGATGATGCAGCTAGATGATACAACAACCAAGAGGCAAGAGAGATCGATACGAATAATCAAACTCGAGCTTTTTTGTCAAGTAGTTGGAAAACTATGGGACTAGGAGGACCACAAATGCTTTTGTTCTACCTTCCAATAAATACATACGTCGATGTCAATCTGCACACCATTGATTTACCCTACAATAAATCTGAACAAGAAAATATACACATGAGAAACTGAGTAATAATTCAGCAGAACTAAATTAGGGCATCTATCTATCTATACATCCATCATATCTTTTCTACATACGTGATCCCAACTACAACTCTGAACATCTCATTAAGATCATTAAGACTCGCACACTGCAATCTATAGGCTCGCTACACACTCTCACTAACTCATATGGTGATATATAATGTTCGCTCAGCCTCCTCATATATTGCCATCTTGGAGTTGTATTGAATAAGTGGTGTTGTTCTTATTAGGGTTTGTGTGTATTTATTGTACCATGTCTTAGCTCGTGATCTCTCTTAAATAGCATTGTAGGGCTACATTTATGTCCTTGCATGGAGGGCTACATCCTTACATAATACAAAGGGCACAACACATAATAAAGCTGCTTGCACAGCTAGCTAAGGTGGTTTATGTTACATGTAGCTCTTGACATGAATTGTTCGTTTTACAGGATGAATACTCCGAATCACATATAGATGAGTTTTGAACTAGTGATTAAGGTATGATGATAATGCTTCCGTTCATGGCCGGAATGAGTGCGTCACATTCTATTGATGCACAAAAATGTTGTTATTTAATTACTTATGATCAGGTAATGATGAATTGTAGAGTTGGTTTGCCATTGAGTCACATTATATTGATGCACACTATAGCATTAGTACAGCTTAAATATAGCTAACAAAAGTATAGAGTTTTACAGAGGGGTAAAAAGACATAAAAGCCTTTCAATTTTGCAAAAGACAAAATCAAGTGGGGGTACCCCAAATCAGAGACAGTAGCGAAGCTTACTAATATTGCAAAAGATAAAATCAAATAGAAGGGGTACCCTAAAATCAAATACAGTATCTCATTAGTAATTCTGTGAATGGACCAAAAATGCACTTTGACTTTATGAAGAGTAAAGAATAAAGGCATATGCAATTTGGTAAATTTTACCTTCTGCGTGTGCATCGATTATGGGTGCAGATGCAGAAGCAGAAGATAATTTCCTTTTCTAATAATAGACTAAAATGTAGTGTGCCCTAAAAAAAATAATGCATTCGTTGATCACCATTTATGACTTTGACTATTAACAATATGCATTAGCAAGGCCGGTGTGCTGTATCATTTTTTAAATTTGAGGCTTCTCTACTTTCAGCAAGAGATGTTTACTATTAAGAAAAATCTCAAACTTAATAAAAAAACGGAATAAACGCAAAAGCTAATGAGAAAAAGATAAAAAAATCTGAATTACTATAAAAATTTATTTGATCATTTTATATAGTTATATTCGAATTAACGTCTCAAAATTTCCAATTGTGATATGATTGGGAAACTTTTAGTTTTGGGATGTCATCAGCCATTGTTATGCAAAAATCTGCTTCCAGAAAATGAACTTAAATGGGCCAACCTAAATAGGCCGTGTCTCATATGACAATCAAATTAGCCCATTCTATGTTTGATCAATTTTTTTTCGATATAGTTTTCAAAAAAACAAAAGCGGCGTGTTAATTAATTTAGTGAAAATATTAAAAGGTGCTAATTAATATCCATTATAATATTATATAGATATCAAAAATGAAAATTACCATATGATTTTCATTATTGAATAGATGGATTTTTCCATTTTTTTACAGGAATTGTGAATTACATTTTTACAAATTCAAGAATTTAAATTCTTCATATTTATTTAATTTTCACCATATATATTCTTTAAGTTATATCGGTTTGCAATAATTCAGATGATTGGATAGGATTAATAATTTAAATTAGTAAAGTTTCATAAAAATGATTTTTGTAAAACTCACGTTTTATTGTCATTTTTGATAGTTTATATTTTAATTTGATAATTCATTATAAGTATTTCCTCTTTTTTTTAGGGCAATTTACCAAAAACCACCCATAAATTAGGGTTTTTTTCGAAAACCACCCGTATCTTTGAAAATTATAAAGTCACACCCTTAAATTTATTAAATTTTATAGAAACCACCCATATGTTTAAATTTAATCAAAATATTAATAAAAATGATAAAAAAACTTATAAAAATACGAAAAAATACATAATTAATTACAAAAATCATAAAAACATTTAAAAAATCAGGATATTAAATAAAAATAAAATATAATTATAAAAATAAAATTTATTCATATGATATGTATACAAATATGAAAACTAAATTTATAAAAAAATATGGCGTCTTGAAAATTACAAAAAATTACCGGCAATCATCATTGCTCCATTAAATTTATAAAAAAAATCATAATATCTTAAAATGAGTGTTTAAACTTTGTTATATATGCAATAAAATTTGTGTTTGAATGCTTTATATGTAAAAATGTAACAAAATTTAAAGTTATCATATTTTTGTATAGATTTAGTTTTCATATTTAATACATACCATATGAATAAAAAGTATAGTACTTCATTTCAAATTTTATATTATTATTAACATCCTTATTTTTAAATTTTGTTTTTATGATTTTTGTAATTATATGTCCCTTTTAGCATTTTTAAAAGTTTTTTTATGATTTTTGTTAATATTTCGATTAATTTTAAACATATGGATAGATTTTTTTTGATATTTAATACATACCATATGGATAATTTCAAATTTATATTTATATTTTATATTTATTTAATATCCATATTTTTTAAATGTTTTTATGCTTTTTTTAATTAATTATGTATTTTATTTGTATTTTAATAAGTTTTTTTTATCATTTTTATTAATATTTTGATTAAATTTAAACATATGGGTGGTTTCTGAAAAATTTAATAAACTTAAAGGTGTGACTTTATAATTTTCAAAGATACGGGTGGTTTCCGGAAAAAACCCAAATTTATGGGTGGTTTTCGGTAAATTGCCCTTTTTTTTAACATAAAATGTAAATGGGCTTCACCCGCAAGGTCCAGAATCGGACGGCTGTCGAGGCTCAAGTGACATTCTCTCTCTCACCGACCTGTTACTTTAGCATCTAGCGATTCACTACAGTACACATTGGTGCACCGACTTACGATGCGCTTGAATCTGTACGCCAAACGATCGTCTTATCCTCCACGTTCGTTGCTTCTCGTTCTCACCTTCGCTTCGCCGACCCTCGTGGTAGCTTTCACTCTCTTTCAGCCGGTAATAATATCTGTGCTTCCCTTCCTCGCTTTGTATATATCCGTTACTGCCGCTTTAAACGCATATCTCAATTTTCACATTTTTTTAGGATTTCTTGTTACCATCGATTTGGTGAGTTGCTTGATTGGATTTGAGTTCACCTTTGATTGTTGCGAATTGCGTATTTTTAGGGGTTTGAATCTGATTTGGTTGAGGTTTTGAGTTCTGATTTGTTGTTTCAGGTAAAGTTAGGGTTTGTTGTTTTGTTGTTTTAGTGGTTGGGGTTGAATTTTAGGTTAGGGGGTTGCATACAATTAGTTTTTGACTATGAATTTGGCTCGACTATGTGTCCGAATTCAGTTGGACTTGTTGCTCGTGCTGAGATAATGATAATTTGGATTGATTGTGGCTCATATTTGTTAAAGTTAGGAGCTTGCACGTTTAAGATAAACATTTTGTTTGAATTGTTAACTTGCGTGATGAGTTTGGTGTAAGTTTCTGCTGAACAGAAACTGATAAGTTGGAGCAGGTTTGACTGGAACGGGATAGGGTTGTGTAGATGGAGTGATAACATTTGTTTCACTGATGGTTGTGACTTGGACTAATGATTGTGTGGATTTCTAGAAAGTATTGTTTCATTTTATCTATGGTATTGTTCTGTAAGGTAAGCTATTCATGTGACGTGGTTAAGTGTATTTTGTGCTTTTTTATGCTGGAAGGTTCAATATTTGTATGATTTGTTTCATCAATTGCGGAGCACTTGTTACATTTTGCTTGAGCAGTGTGTGATATGAATTAGTTAATATACTTGCCATTTAGACTATTTGGCTTGTTCATAATTATACAAATTCATTCTTCCAGATTGTTGAGAAATCATGGCTGGTGTCTTGCTTCAAACAATCAATGTCACTGCTTCTGGTTCTACACACGGCCAATTTCAGGGATCTGGCAAGCAGAAAAAGAGTGTTAAAATGATATCTACCGTACAAGGATCTGGCATGCGGATTAGAAGTTTTGCTGGATTAAGGGGGTCTAATGCATTGGATTCATTTGGAAGATCAGGCCGAGATTTCCATTCAATGGTGGCAGCTGCAAAGTCAGTTCGACATAAAAAGAAGCCCACCCGTGGTGTTCCTAAAGCTATGTTTGAACGTTTCACCGAAAAGGCAATTAAAGTTATCATGCTTGCTCAAGAAGAAGCAAGACGGCTTGGCCACAATTTTGTTGGTACTGAGCAGATCCTGTTGGGACTGATTGGGGAAGGCACTGGCATTGCTGCTAAGGTCCTTAAATCTATGGGAATCAACCTTAAGGATGCTCGTGTAGAAGTCGAAAAGATCATCGGTAGAGGGAGCGGATTTGTAGCTGTTGAGATTCCGTTTACTCCTCGTGCTAAGCGTGTTCTTGAGCTCTCACTAGAGGAAGCTCGACAACTAGGTAACCATTTTTATCAATATGATAGACTGCCACTTCACCTTATTCTCTCTGTATCCTGACTGCTATACCTATTCAAGGAACTTCTTAGTTCCCATAGGATTGTTTTTATGGAAATTCTTATGCTATGTTGCACCCACTTTTCCTTTCCTCACTCGATACACTATCTCTGATTTCAGGCCATAACTATATTGGATCTGAGCATTTGTTGCTGGGGCTCCTGCGTGAGGGGGAAGGTGTTGCAGCTCGTGTCCTTGAAAATTTAGGTGCTGACGCAAGCAGCATTCGTACTCAGGTAAATATCTGCATCTACATAGGAAAAACGTGACTGCTCTTTAATCAGGATTATTAACTCAACAGTGTTTCCATCTGGTTAGGTCATTCGCATGGTTGGTGAGACTACCGATCCTGTACCTGCTAGTGTAGGAGCATCTGGGGGCAACAAGATGCCCACACTGGACGAATATGGAACCAATCTGACGAAGTTGGCAGAAGAGGTGATTTTCCTTATCTTATTTTTGTTGCTCTTATTACTGTTCTTCAGTCAGCCCTATAATTTTCTTTTATGGTCAGGGTAAATTGGATCCAGTTGTTGGCCGTCAACCACAAATTGAGCGAGTTACCCAAATTCTTGGTAGACGTACAAAAAACAATCCATGTCTCATTGGAGAGCCTGGGGTTGGTAAAACTGCTATTGCAGAAGGCCTTGCACAGCGAATTGCTAACGGTGATGTTCCAGAAACTATTGAAGGAAAGAAGGTTAGTTGAATCAAGCGTATATAGCTTATCAGCTGTTTCTCTCTGCATCTTTTCTCAGCTAAGATTTTCAGCATGTTTATATGCCTGTCCCTCATATTTAATGCGATCATGTTTGGGGTTTCTTATAGAAGACATTTATAATTATGTCTTGTGATTAGGTCATAACACTAGACATGGGGCTACTTGTTGCTGGCACCAAATATCGTGGAGAATTTGAGGAAAGGCTGAAGAAGCTGATGGAAGAAATCAAACAGAGTGATGACATTATTCTTTTTATTGATGAAGTACACACCTTGATTGGGGCAGGAGCTGCAGAGGGAGCCATTGATGCTGCCAACATTCTGAAGCCAGCCCTTGCAAGGGGAGAACTGCAGGTAATATCAAAAGGATGTCTGTATCATACTTTGTGTATTTTTGATATGTGCTCAACTTTTGCCCACCTCTGAACTTCTTCTGACAAACAATGATTGGAAATGACCACTCACTAGCTTAGAATTATGTTAATGATTATTCCTTAAACATTCTTACATGCTGGATGTCAGTGTATTGGAGCAACAACCCTAGATGAATACAGGAAGCACATTGAAAAAGACCCAGCTTTGGAAAGACGTTTCCAGCCCGTTAAGGTTCCAGAGCCTACTGTTGATGAAACCATACTGATTCTTAAAGGCCTTCGAGAGAGGTATGAGATTCACCACAAGCTGCGATACACTGATGAAGCTTTAGTAGCTGCTGCTCAGCTGTCATACCAATACATAAGGTAGTTTCAACATTTGCTATTAATTTATGTTTTATTATTCTTTAATCAACCTGCTGGAAGCTCATTTGTTATTTGCTTTGCTTTGACTCTGCTCCATTTTTGAGATTTCAGTGATCGATTTTTGCCCGACAAAGCAATTGATTTGATTGATGAAGCTGGTTCTCGAGTCCGTCTCCGTCATGCACAAGTATGAATTCGTTCATCTTTATCTAACCTAGTCATCTATCAATGCTAACCATTCTGACTCTTTAGTAATCTCAAATATCCGTGTTTGGCCATCTTGTTCCATCAGCTCCCTGAAGAAGCCAGAGAGCTAGAGAAAGAGCTGAGGCAGATAACAAAGGAGAAAAATGAGGCTGTTCGGGGACAAGACTTTGAGAAGGTAAAAAAATGTATTTTCTTATGCCAACATTTCAAGTGCAACTCTTCTCTCCTTGACCGTAACTCTATTATCAGGCTGGAGAATTGCGTGACCGAGAAATGGACCTCAAGGCACAAATTACAGCACTTATTGACAAAGGCAAGGAAATGAGCAAGGCAGAGACGGAGGCAGGTGATGTGGGTCCTACTGTGACCGAGGTCGATATCCAGCACATTGTATCTTCTTGGACTGGTATTCCTGTTGACAAAGTCTCAACGGATGAATCCGAAAGGCTTCTTAAGATGGAAGACACCCTTCACAAAAGGATCATTGGTCAGGATGAAGCTGTCAAAGCCATCAGTCGTGCCATACGTCGTGCTCGAGTGGGGCTCAAGAACCCAAACAGGCCAATTGCCAGTTTCATCTTCTCTGGTCCTACTGGTGTTGGAAAATCTGAATTGGCCAAGGCACTGGCCACATACTACTTTGGTTCAGAGGAAGCCATGATTAGGCTTGACATGAGTGAGTTTATGGAGAGGCACACTGTCTCCAAGCTTATTGGTTCACCCCCAGGTTATGTCGGATACACCGAAGGGGGACAGTTAACTGAGGCTGTTCGTAGGCGCCCTTACACAGTTGTCCTCTTTGATGAAATTGAGAAAGCACATCCAGATGTCTTCAACATGATGCTTCAGATTCTTGAAGATGGTAGATTGACCGACAGCAAGGGGAGAACAGTGGACTTCAAGAATACTCTCCTCATTATGACATCAAATGTAGGAAGTAGTGTTATCGAAAAGGGTGGTCGCAGAATAGGATTCGACCTGGACTATGACGAGAAAGACAGCAGTTACTCCAGAATCAAGAGTTTAGTGACTGAAGAGCTCAAACAGTACTTCAGGCCCGAGTTTCTGAACAGACTGGACGAGATGATTGTTTTCAGACAACTCACCAAGCCGGAGGTGAAAGAAATTGCAGACATAATGCTCAAGGAAGTATTTGAAAGGCTAAAGACCAAAGAAATAGAGCTCCAAGTGACAGAAAGATTCAGAGACAGGGTAGTGGATGAGGGATACAACCCCAGCTACGGTGCCAGGCCACTAAGAAGAGCAATAATGAGATTGTTGGAAGACAGCATGGCTGAGAAGATGCTCTCAAGAGAAATCAAGGAAGGTGACTCTGTCATAGTAGATGTTGATGCAGATGGCAACGTGATCGTCCTAAATGGAACCAGTGGCGCTCCAGAGCTACCTGAGCCAATCCCAGTTTAATCTGAATGGCCGGGTTGCTAATGTTGCTTATACATACAGCTCCTACCATCTTAATGTTATGAAACTTGAACAGTAAAGTAAACTGGCTGGTCAGTTGTACACATTTGGTTTCTTAGGTCAGCAATAAGCATTATATGCTGGGCTGGAAGCCCGTGCTTTGTTTTAATGCCTGTTTTTCCCTACACAAAACGAGGAACTAATAGATGAAGCACGTTCCTAATCATTCGTGTGCTCTGCTCTCATATTCAACTACTAAATGTCTAAAATGACATGTTTTAGATAGTTACTGTTTTATTTTAGCTTGGACTCGTTCCAACCAATTGTTCTTTGCAATTAGGTTTCTTGTAAATCAAGAAATACAATACGAAGTAACTATGAAATTCCTTTAACGCACACCAGCAGTGACTTTGAACGAAAGGCTGCTTTGACCTTAAAAATGAAGACGAACAGAGTGCCATCTTTCGCTATCATCCTCCAATATATATAAACTCAAGCACCGCCAAAATGGCGCCAACCAAAACTGCAAAGTCTCTAGGAATTCCATTTACCTAACAACTGCTCATATCAAACTATTCCAATGGCATCAGTGGAGACTTCAAACCAGCCGCTGATCCCGAACTTTCTCTACAGGCCATATGTTTCGAAGATGGACGATTTGGACACCCATTCGTCGTGCAGAAATACTAGGCCTAGCTCATCTATGCTGATCGGACGTCAAGGAGGTGAGAAAAAGAGTGGATTCACCGTGCCTTCACCGAGTGAGCCAAGGAAGATCGAGATGTACTCGCCTGCTTTCTATGCTGCGTGTACTATTGGTGGTGGCTTGAGCACCGGTCCGACCCATATGGCTGTTACTCCGATCGACCTTGTCAAGTGTAACATGCAGGTTTGCTTGATTCTTACAAATACTTTTAAGTACTTATATTCCGTTTTGATGTTGGAAAATGAAATATACATTTTGATGATTCCAATGGAAAATACTGATATATTGAATTTGCAGATTGATCCTACAAAGTATCGAAGCATGTCATCAGGGTTCGGTGTTTTACTCAAGGAGCAAGGACTCAAGGGACTTTTTAGGGGTTGGGCACCTACTGCAATTGGTTACAGCGCTCAGGGTGCTTGCAAGTATGGATTCTATGAATATTTCAAGAAGTATTATGCTGATATTGCCGGACCGGAGTACTCAGTCAAGTACAAAACACTGATATATCTAGCTGGTTCTGCATCAGCTGAAGTCATTGCTGATATTGCTCTTTGCCCAATGGAAGCCGTTAAAGTACGTGTGCAAACTCAGCCAGGGTTTGCTAGAGGTCTGTCAGATGGCCTCCCAAAGCTAATCAAAACGGAAGGACTTTCCGGGTATTAGTCTCTACTAAAAATGAAAACTCGACACTTGAAAGATGTCATATTGTTATACACATCAGTTTGATGATCTCACATATACATATACTGACTTATACTTTTAGGCTTTACAAGGGAATTGTTCCGTTATGGGGGCGTCAGATTCCATGTAAGTCTGACTTAAGCGCTTCCTACCTGTTACCACTTGGCTATCCCTTTCAGGGTACATTATTTTTTGAATAAGAATATCTTTGTGCAGATACTATGATGAAGTTTGCCTCATTCGAGACAATAGTCGAACTTCTATACAAGCATGCTATCCCAACTCCAAAAGACCAGTGCAGTGGACCTTTCCAGCTAGCTGTGAGCTTTGGTGGAGGATGTCTTGCTGGTGTATTCTGTGCTACTGTATCACACCCTGCTGATAATCTAGTGTCATTCCTCAACAATGCGAAAGGAGCAACCGTCAGCGATGTGAGTACTCCTTTAGTCTTCTTTGTCACAAAAATTTATCAATCATCTGAAAGTAGTTTCATTGCTTGTGTTGCAGGCGGTAAAGAAACTGGGGTTGTGGGGTTTGTTTACTCGCGGACTCCCGCTTCGTATAGTTATGATCGGTACCCTTACCGGAGGACAATGGAGTCTCTATGATGCTTTCAAAGTGTCTGTTGGATTGTAATGTTTCTAACATTCCATCTGTTTCACTTTCTTTCAGCATTTGTTACTTCCTTAACATATACTCTTGTTACATATGAAGAGCCTTTTTGTTTTACTATGCAGGCCAACTACTGGTGGAATAACTCCAGCTCCTGCTGCTCAAGTTGTCAAAGAATAATGATCTGTTTTCCTTACTGCTCAAATTTCAAGTTTTTGTTACTAAACTGTATGCACCTATCAGTGTTTGAGTCATTATTGTCCAGCTGTGTTTAAACGAATGCTTATCTATCTTTACATTTTTGAGAATAAACTGAGCTTGAACTGAATGGATTAATGGAATGGCTTGTGGCATCTCTAGGCCTGAACAGAACCAAAGAGACTATCAGGTGTTTTAGAACAGCACCTGGTGACAATATCCATGTGACTATGAGCTTAGGATTTTATACACATGTGCTCAGGTAAGGGAGACTTGTTTGCATTATTGAGATGGATACCTCTATACACTAGAAGGGGAGATGGATTTGCTCCACCGGATAACAACAAAGGCTGAGATGTTATGTACAATAGTATACATACAGTGCCGCTTGGCAGATGATCAGCTGCTGATGTTATGTACAATAGTATTAATATTTACTATTTAGTATAAAATTTATATTGTAACAGCGTTTTTATCATTAAGCGTTGTTAAAAATTAATTTTTTACAGGGCTGTTGTAAGTGTTTCATGATATGATTGGTTAAATTCGATGCACACAGATTAATATCTCAACCTTTGTTTTTATTCAATCTAACAATCCTTATTCGTTGAAAATGTTCTGAAATTTTTGTTTTCTCGCTATCAAACCTCCTATATAATTTCAGATTCATCTTAACTAACGATCGTCTTCTTCTCTTCTCCACTTCTCCACTTCTCCACAACCTCGCACTCCGAGTAATCTCCAAATCCACAACCTCCGACTCCGAGTAATATTATTTTCAGATGCTTGAAACATGACATGAAGGGGCATGAGTCGAGGTTTAAAAACGCCGACATCATGAAGTTTAGGGTTTAGCCATGAAGTTTAAAGACGCCGACACCATGAAGTTTAGGGTTTAGCCATGAAGTTTAAAGACGCCGACACCGTGAAGTTTAGGGTTTAGTCATGAAGTTTAAAGACGCCGACACCGTGAAGTTTAGGGTTTAGCCATGAAGTTTAAAGACGCCAACACCATGAAGTTTAGGGTTTAGCCAGTCCAATCAATTTTAGAAGTTTCGAAACTATTATTGTAAATATTTAATTGTATTTTTTTGTAATTGATCTTAATAAAAATCTTTGTCAATGGTGTTGTTTTTAATTTTATGTTGATAAAAAATAAGAACAGATAATAGCAATTCAAAAAAACAGCGAAGTGGTAAAGCTATGTTAAATATATGATTTTTAACAGCGCTTATTTAGGAAAAGCGATGTTAAATGTTTATGACTTTTAACAGCAGTTAATATAACATCGCTTAAATACTTAAAATAAGCGCCGTTAAAATATTTTTTGTAGTAGTGGTTCTTATTAGGGTTTGTGTGTATTTATTGTACCATGTCTTAGCTCGTGATCTCTCTTAAATAGCATTGTAGGGCTACATTGATGTCCTTGCATGGAGGGGCTACGTCCCTTACATAATACAAAGGGCACAACACATAATAAAGCTGCTTGCACAGCTAGCTAAGGTGGTTTATGTTACATGTAGCTCTTGACATGAATTGTTCGTTTTACAGGATGAATACTCTGAATCACATATAGATGAGTTTTGAACTAGTGATTAGGGTATGATGATAATGCTTCAGTTCATGTGCGGAATGAGTGCGTCACATTCTTTTTTTTTGTTGATAAAACCATACTTATATTTCATTGAAATTCGGGTGATCATCGGTACGCATGTAACCCAAGTACATGCCTTATACAACAAATTCTAGCACAACCCTAGTGGTGTCAAAAGACAACCACAATCATCTGCTATTCAGTAAAATTTGCCTACTTCGCAGGAAGATACTAACTAAAACTATCCGCATGCTACGCGAGAATACTAGGCGTCACTGCATACTACTACCTTCTCCGCCACAGGGAAGGAAATTACACAAACAGCTTGGCACAATGGCCTTATTCTAACTAAAAACTAAACATACTAATACTACAACTCACAACAGACTCGGTAGATGAACGGATACTAAATGATCACAACGGCAAGAGCAAAAACCAATAATAGGGTCGGCAGCCTTTCTCAAATGCTAAATGCAAGTATTAATCAACCGTAGCCATCAACATGCATAGTGGTATTTGGAGGCAGCTGCAACCTCAGAGGATAAAGTTTCTGGTTGAACGGACTCTTAGTACAGACAACAATGTCATCCAACCCAGTCTCTTCCTTCAATAGCCTTGTCAACTCCTCCACAGAAGTCCCATTAAATACCATAGCATATTCACCACCCTCATCCCCTCCATCCTCATACTCATCAGACGCAATGTGATAGTACACCTTCCTGCCCTCCATCTTCGTCTCCGATCTTACACTAAGCTCGCCACTAGCCTCATTTCCCGAAAAGCTTCCAGGCGAAGCAAATGACTCTAATAAGCAATCCACCACCACAAAACCTCAGATCATGCAGCATAGTGATGAATCAACCGCCTCCAAAATGGATCCTAATACATGCACTGACATCTTCTACACCATCGACCACCGACACCTCCATAAACGCATAATCCCCAAACCCCACCCAAAAGCTTTGCCTAAGGATAATCTACCATCGATCCAACACACCAAAGACTGAAGCAAGAGCAGCAGCCTCCTTAGTGATCACCGAGTCATGACGGAGCTCCGGCAAGGGTCAAAAGCGACATGCAAAGCCATGGAGACTTCACTGCCACCATTGACAATTAAAGAGCAACCATCGGACTAAGTGAGGGGTGGAGAAGGGAGGAGGCTACCCTTCTCCACCTCTGGAGAAGATATGCGACGGAGAAACCAAGAAAAGAGTTTGAGGTGAGATGACGGAGAAGATATTTGGCAGGAGTTTGAGTGCGTCACATTCTATTGATGCACAAAAATGTTGCTAAGTAATTACTTATGATCAGGGAATGATGAACTGTAGAGTTGGTTTGCCATTGAGTCACATTATACTGATGCATAAATACAGTATTTGTTATATATGCACACAGAGCATCAGTACAGCTTCACTATAGCTAACAAAAGTATAGAATTTTACTGAGGGGCAAAAAAGACATAAAAGCCTTTCAATTTCGCAAAAGACAAAATCAAATAGGGGTACCCCAAATCAAATACACTGCTTCCCACCGCCTCCACCGCTTCAGATTCTAGGACCTCCGTTCTGTCTCTCCCACAGCCCTCTCGCCAGTGCTTCGCTGCCCTCCTCCGTTTACCGGTTGATTGGTTTGGTGTCGGCTGCGATGAGGTTCTGCGCTATAGCTTGATGGGTGGTCCGTCGGCTGAAACGGATGGCGAGGTTTGGTGGATGCTGGGTGGTGTCCGTCGTCGGAGAGTTGGCTGACGGCTTTGTCTGGTGCTCCGTCGTTTTGGCTCCACTGACGGTTGACGGCTGGTTCACGCTTCCGATCTTCCACCGCCGTCAAAGTCATGTGGTGGTCTTCCGTCGCTGTCAACAGGGGTTGGCAGCCGTTTTCTTGTTCGCTGATTTCTGTTTCGGTTGTCGGCAGGGAGGTGGGTTCGGCGTCGCTTTGGGTCGGTTGTTTTTTTGTTTGTATAGATGGCTCCGGGTGGCGTTCGTTGTCTTTGCGGCTCTGCTGTTGCTGTTGGCCGGCTCTGGCTGGTTGGTTCTTTGATCTGTTCTGGATCGCTTTGGCAGCGCGTCGGCTCTGGTCGGCGTTGGCTGTTGCGCCCTCGGCTGGATCTTCGGGTTGTTGCCTTGCTGCGTCTGCAGTAGTGGCTTACTGTTACTGCGTCCGAGCATGTTTACTCTGGGGTTCGGCTGCAGTTGTGTTAGGCGGCTGTCGTCTGTGTTGTCGTCCGCGCCATCTTAGGTGTCGCCGGTGCCGGCTGGGTGGCGACTGTCTCCTTTTGCGTTCACGCGTGCTGAGCTGTCTACTGTGTTGCGTGGCTTCTTTTATGTTGGACACGTATTTCCGTGCTGTTTGGATGCGTGTCCAACCCAATGTGTCACTTGCCATCTCTTGCCACGTCCATTTATGTTTGCTCCTCCACGTGTCTCGCTTGTTCTGGTTCAGTTTCACGGACTATTCTGGACAGCTGGTGCTTTCGGATATCTTCTCAAATTATTCACGCTGATATTTTTCAATTATTAATGACATCTTGGAGCTCCTGCATTTCAGAATGGTCGTCCAATTGGTGCTCACGTTCTCGTGCTTCTGTCAGATTTGTTCGATTATTTTTCGGTACTGAGACAAAGTACCTCGTTCACTTTACGTTTACATTTCTTATATTTTGTGTTCGAGGTCTCCATTCGTTGTTCGATTAGAATTAAGTCCTCTTTTATGTACCTTCTGAGTCTATGGACTCCTTTAATAAATAAAAAAAATCAAATACACTGTGAATGGACCAAATGCACTTTGACTTTATGAACAGTGAATAATAAAGGCATACGCAATTTGATAAATTTTACTTTCTGTATGCACCGATTATCCGTACAGAGGATAATTTCCTTTTCTAATAACAGACTAAAATGTAGTGTGCCTTAAGACAATGCATGCGACGATCAACATTTTTGACTTTGATCATTAACAATATGCAATTATGCAATTAACAAGGCCTGTGTGCTGCGTCATTTTTTAAATTTGAGGCTTCTCTAGTTTAAGCAAGAGATGTTTTTTATTAAGAAAAATCTCAACTTAATAAAAAAGATTGGAAAAAAGGCAAAACTCATGGGAGAAAAAAAGATTAAAAAAATCCGAATTATTATAAAATTTTAACTGGTCATTTTATATAGTTGTGTTCAAAATTTTTTGATTAAAAGGCCAGAAAGCCAAAGGTACAATCCGAGGACTTAGAGGCTAACTGAAGTTAGTCTGACTCAGTCTAGTCTAGACATATAGAAAAGTAAAAATAATGACTAAATCAAGTACTTTGCCTCGGTACGTACAAAGAATGTGCAATAGTCTGAAAACTAAAGTACGACCATGCTGACTATCTTCCGAAAACGCATTGATAATAAAAGATAATGACTTTGGGCTTCGAAAAAGATATCCTCGGAGGAAAAACCAAGCACGGGCTAATATGAATTGGTTCAAGCGAAACGTAATTGAACCGACTGTTCAATTAACTGAACCAATGATGTCGATTAACGCAGCAGCTTGGTTCAAACGAACCGACTGTAATCAAGAGACGAGGAAGTCAAACTGGGGCAATGAAGACACGTGTGAACCTGGCTGGAGGGACACGTGCTCAAACAAGAACAAGTCACAGGAATGTCTGCGTAAACACACTGACACTAAAAATTCAATGCTTTAATGTTTTATGCTTGAGTACTAAGCGATCGACGCAAAGCGGTGCAGCCGAAGGATAGCCACCAAGGCGGAGCGGAGACGGCGGTAACAGTGGCAACTAATCCCAACCCGAAAAGACCTAGCAAACCAGACCCACCAACGTGACAGCCGCTGCACCATCGACAACCCAACCAACCAAAGCAGACCGACAACAATCGCAGCACCATCAGAACAACTACGATCCAGCCATAAAAACTGAGCTGAGCATCGTCGAAGAACATCTGCAGAATGACGACAGAGCTCCACCAGCACAGAAACGACGAACAAAAAACCGTGAGTCATCGGAAACGGCCAATACAGTATCGGAAGCAACCATCAGCAGCGCCGCATCCAGATGACGACTGCCAGCAACCATAAGAAGCAACACTAGAAGACCCGTCGACACCAACAACAGAAAACAGAGCTTCGGCGGCGGTGAAAAATCAAATCCGCGAATCAGTCACCGGCGCTACCCGAGAGAGGGCCACCCACCAAACCCTCGCAGAAAGGCCTCTTCGCAGCGTCCACCAAACCTGTAACATCTGTTCTTCAAGAGGAACAGAGCAAGTCGGTGTTGGTGTTTTAGATGTATTTATCATATACCATGTGCGGCCACACATGATAGATGGTTGTTACATGAACTAATTCATACACCAATGTATAGATCATTGTCTATCTGGATGAGGACGGGTCCCTTGTGAAGGGTCCTCATGTGCCAACGGACGCGTCCATGTGTGTCATTCTCTGGTTGTAACAGTTTAGATAACTGCTGACAGTTTTATAACTGCTGAACAGTTTATGTAACTGTTGAAGCAGTTTATGTGTAACTGCTGAACGGTTATGGAACGTGTCCCCACGTGTAACTGTTGAACGTGGCAGTTTGTGTAACTGCTGAATGTGGCAGTTTTGTAACTGCAAAACATTGATGGATATATTGAGAATGACAGATCTTAGTGTGGGCATCATGAAACAACATCACATGTGATACACAGAGGTATTAAGATACACAAGTATTGATACACCAAAAGACTAAACAAACGTCATCAACATTCGATCCAAGAGCCTTGATCGGTGTTGGCCGGTTTGTCTTATCTCACTTCAGATTTCGTGTAACCCTAAGGCTTTTGTAAGGGGCGAAATACTGATTTCGGAAAGTGAATACACGATTCAAACCGATATCAAGTTGCCATTTGATCAATCCCCGGAAGCAACAGCAGCAGCACTCTAGGGACCCGTCCTTGGAGAGCACCGGTGCTAGAAGGCCATATCTCCTTCAGACGCACCAGCAACATCAGTCGAAATCAGTATTCGGTGATCTATGGCAACTGTTCGTGAGATGGCAAGCAAGATGGAGAAGTTGGACAAGTTCGAGGGAACTGACTTCCGTCGCTGGCAGAAGAAGATGCACTTCCTGCTGACCAATCTGAAGGTGGCGTATGTCCTGTCCACACCCATTCCTGAGGTGGGTGATGATTCTTCATTGGAGGCTTTAAGGATCAGGAACAAGTGGGAGAACGATGACTACATCTACAGAGGACACGTCCTCAATGGTATGTCTGACTCCCTCTTTGATTTTTATCAAAATGTTGAATCTGCTAAGAAACTTTGGGATTCTTTTGAGTCTAAGTATAAGGCAGAGGACGCGTCCAGTGTAAAATTTCTTGTGAGCAATTTTAATGAGTACATGATGGTGGACAGTCGTCCTGTTATGGAACAGTTTCATGAGATACAACGTATCTTGGGGCAGTTCGCCCAACATGACTTGAAGATGGACGAGGCAATCTCGGTGTCCAGTGTCATTGACAAACTGCCTCCTTCGTGGAGGGACTTCAAGAACATGTTGAAGCATAAGAAAGAGAATTTATCTCTTCTTGAGCTTGCTAGCCACTTGCGTATCGAAGATGGTATTCGTGCGCAGGAGAAGGGTAAGAAACCACATGTTTCTGGTTCTGTCAATGTGACAGAGGAAGGGTCTTCTAAAAGGGACAAGGGGAAGGGTGTCAAACGTCCTTCTGACAACACTGACAGTGGACCTAACAAGAAACCGTCCCAATCAGGGAAAGGTGTCAAATGTTGGGGTTGTGGCAAGATGGGACATCTCAAACGAGAATGTCATTCTGCAAAGAAGGGTAAAGTTCCAAAGTCTGGTCAGAGTTCTAAGGAACCTGGGCAGTGTACTCATCAAGGATGATGAGATTTCTTGGTGGATTGACTCTGGTGCTACGTCGCACGTGTGTAGGGACAGATCTATGTTCAAGTCGTTTGTTACAACGAGCATTGGACGGGTCCTTCACATGGGAAATGAGTCAACGACACCTGTACTTGGTCATGGACAAGTAGATTTGGAATTTACTTCTGGAAAGATTTTAAATCTTTGTAATGTGTTATTTGTTCCTTGCATTAGAAAGAACTTAGTTTCTGGACCTGTTCTCAATAAGATGAGTTTTCGGCAAGTGTATGAAGCCGATAAATTCATTTTGACTAAGTGTGGCTTGTTTGTTGGACGTGGTTACTTATGTAATGGAATGTTTAAACTTAGTATTTCTAATGTTTCAACATCTGTTCACATGGTGTATACTCATGATAATAATGTATCAGAAGGACGGGTCCCTTCGAAGGACAGTTCCTCTCTGTGGCATGCTCGGCTTGGACACGTTCACTATAAGAGATTACTGGACATGTGTAATTATGGACTGATTCCCATGTTTAATAAGCATATTGAAAAATGTAGAACTTGCATGCTTACTAAGATCACTAGACAACCTTTTTCTAATGTTCAAAGAGAAAGTAGTATGCTTGAACTCGTTCATAGTGATTTGTATGACTTTCATGCGACACCATCCTTGGGTAATAAAAAGTATGTCGTGACGTACATCGATGATTGTACTCGATATATGTATGTGTACTTGTTGCACAGCAAGGATGAAGCTCTTGATAAATTCAAAATTTATAAGAGTGAGGTCGAAACTCAAAAGGGAGTTTTGATCAAAAGACTCCGTACCGATAGAGGTGGTGAGTACTTTGATCCAACCTATTTTCAATCTGTTGGACTCGTTCATGAAGTCACTGCTCCTTATACACCTCAACAAAACGGTGTTTCGGAAAGGAGGAATCGAGTGTTAAAGGAGATGGTGAATTCCATGCTCTCCTACTCGGGACTTAGTGATGGGTTTTGGGGAGAGGCCATGCTTACTGCAAGCTATATCTTAAATAGGGTACCGAAGGAACAGGTCCTCTCCATACGAACTTTGGTTCAAAAGGAAACCCAGCTTGAGTTATGTACGGGTCTGGGGTTGTAGGGCAGCTGTCCGAGTACCAGATCCTAAGCATAAGACACTTGGTGAAAGAGGTGTGGAGTGTATATTCATTGGATATGCTGAACACTCGGGGGCTTATAGGTTCTATGTAATTGAACCAAATAAGTTCTATTCGGTTCATAGTGTTATTGAATCGAGGGATGCTATCTTTGATGAAGGACGTTTCCTTTCAAAGGGCTCTGTCACTGGTCTGGGACGGGTCCCTTACAGGGACTTGGACTCAGAACAGGGTGATGAGGGACATTTCCAAATGAAATCTATTTCAAATGGTGAGACTCTCAGTTCTGATGTTCAGAATGATAATGTTAATCCTTCGGATGAACAAGTTTCTGAATTAGGAAGGGTTCCCGAGTAAGAAAAGCAAAGTCATTTGGTAATGATTTTCAAACTTACTTGTTGGAAGGTACAAGGGATGAAATATATTCCAACAATTGTATTGTTACAATGTTGAGGATGATCCTAGAACCTTTGACGAGGCTATGAAGTCTCGTGATGCGTCCTTTTGGAGGGAGGCAGTAGATGATGAGATGCAATCCATCATGGGGAACCGTACCTGGACACTTACTGACCTGCCACCGGTTGTAAACCTTTGGGATGTAAGTGGATTTTCAAAAGAAAATGAGAGCGGATGGAAGTATTGACAAGTTTAAAGCTAGACTTGTGGTCCAAGGCTTTAGACAAAAGCAAGGGACGGATTACTTTGACACGTACGCTCCGGTTGCTCGTATGTCAACCATTAGGTTGTTGATTGCTTTGGCAGCAATTCACAATCTAGTCATCCATCAAATGGATGTGAAAACAGCATTCCTTAATGGAAGGTTGGAGGAGGAAATTTACATAAAACAACCTGAGGGATTTGTCCTTGCTGGTCTTGAACACAAGGTGTGCAGACTGGACAGGTCCCTGTATGGACTGAAACAGGCTCCTAAACAATGGCATCAACGATTTGATGAGGTTGTGTTGTCGAATGGTTTTGTTTTAAACCAATCAGACAAGTGTGTATATAGCAAATTTGATGATTCTGGTGAAGGAGTCATAATTTGCATATATGTTGATGACATGCTGATTTTTGGGACCAGTCATGGACGGGTCCTTGAGACGAAACAGTTTTTCATCACAGTTCTCCATGAAAGATATGGGGGAGGCTGATGTTATTCTTGGTATAAGGATAATGAAAAAAATCAGGTATCATGTTGACTCAATCACATTACATTGAGAAGTTGTTGAGGAAATTCAACTACTATGATTGTAAACCTGTGAGCACTCCCTATGATCCTGCTAAGGGACTCGTCCCTAACACAGGAGCAGCTGTATCTCAGCTGGAATATTCTAAAGTAATTGGGTCTTTGATGTATGCTATGACTAGCACAAGACACAGATATTGCTTTTGCAGTGGGTAAGCTTAGTAGATTTACTAGCAACCCTGGCGTTCATCATTGGGACGCGGTACATAGAGTGTTGAAGTACCTGAAGGGAACACTTGATTATGCTCTTATGTACACTGGCAGTCCCTCTGTTGTGGAAGGGTACTCAGATGCAAGTTGGATAAGTGAAGAGACCATTCCTCGTAAGCGGGTGGATATTCCTGCTTGGGGGAGGTGCTATTTCATGGGCTTCCAAGAAGCAAACTTGCATGACGTCCTCTACTATGGAATCTGAACTTGTTGCCTTAGCGGCTGCCGGTAAAGAGGCAGAATGGCTAAGGGACTTAGTCCATGATATTCCATTGTGGGAGAAACCAATTTCACCCATATCAATACATTGTGACAGTGCTGCAGCGCTGAATAAGGCATATTGCCAGGTGTACAATGGGAAATCACGCCACTTAGGTGTGAGGCATAGTGTGATCAGAGAGCTCATTTCACACGGGGTGATATCGGTTGATTTCGTTAGATCACAACGGAACATGGCAGATCACTTGACGAAGGGTCTTGCAAGAGACATGGTTGTGAGATCTAATGAGGGGGTGGGACTTGTACACACGTACGTACCTGACTAGTCCTTTAGGGGTGAGACACCCAATTCCTACCGGTAACTCCGGGACAGAATTCAATGTGGCACAAGCTCATTTCTAAAGGCTGGGAGCATGATTTAACCCCCATGTTTGCTCCGTCCTACTGAATAGGCTGATAGGGACCCGTCCCTGAATCTTAATAGTTTCCTTGAAAAAGTGTAAAGTAGGTACACGATAGGGACCCGGCCCTGATAAGGAAATTACCTATGTGAACATGAAGTTTGGCCGCTTCATGAGGCTTCAGGTAGGCCTCGGACATGTTCATGAATAGATATGGACTCATGGCCGTTAACGAGTCAGGACAACTTTGTTTAGTCAGATGACTTGCGTGTGTATTGTCTTGTGGCACCCAAGAGGGATTGATTGGTTCAATCCTTACGGACACCATGATTTTCAGGGTGTTTCAAGCTGTACACTACGTGGAAATTCAATCGTAATGGACATTTCCACTTATGCGCAAGTTATGATAAAATACACTAAAAGGGGGAGGATTGTTGGTGTTTTAGATGTATTTATCATATATCATGTGCGGCCACACATGATAGATGGTTGTTACATGAACTAATGCATACACCAATGTATAGATCATTGTCTGTCTGGATGAGGACGGGTCCCTTGTGAAGGGTCCTCATGTGCCAACGGACGCGTCCTTGTGTGTCATTCTCTGGTTGTAACAGTTTAGATAACTGCTGACAATTTTATAAATGATGAACAGTTTATGTAACTGTTGAAGCAGTTTACGTGTAACTGCTGAACGGTTATGGAACGTGTCCCCACGTGTAACTGTTGAACGTGGCAGTTTGTGTAACTGCTGAATGTGGCAGTTTTGTAACTGCAAAACATTGATGGATATATTGAGAATGACAGATCTTAGTGTGGGCATCATGAAACAACATCACATGTGATACACAGAGGTATTGAGATACACAAGTATTGATACACCAAAAGACTAAACAAACGTCATCAACATTCGATCCAAGAGCCTTGATCGGTGTTGGCCGGTTTGTCTTATCTCACTTCAGATTTTGTGTAACCCTAAGGCTTTTGTAAGGGGCGAAATACTGATTTCGGAAAGTGAATACACGATTCAAACCGATATCAAGTTGCCATTTGATCAATCCCCGGAAGCAACAGCAGCAGCACTCTAGGGACCCGTCCTTGGAGAGCACCGGTGCTAGAAGGCCATATTTCCTTCAGACGCACCAGCAACAACAGTCGGCGAACACACCGAGGAGAGAGTTTTGGTAGAGAGAGGTTTCGGTTATGATCCAATGCATTGGAATGTAATCTATATAGTTGTGTTCAATTTGACGTCTCAAATTTTGCAATTGTGATATGAATGGGAAACTTTTAGTTTTGGGATATTATCAGACATTGTTATGCTAAATCAGCTTCCAGAAAATGAACTTAAATGGGCCAAACTAAATAGGCCGTGTCTCACAATGACAATCAACTAGCCCATTCCATGTTTGATCAATATTTCTTCGATAAATTTTTCTAAAAATAAAAGCGGTGTGTAAATTAATTTAGTGAAAAAATTAAAAGTGTGCTAATTAATATCCATTATGTATCAAAAATGACGATTACTAGACAATTTTTATAATTTAATAGATGGATTTTTTTCTCCATTTTTACTTTTCATCTTCATATTTATTTAATATCACCATAGAGTAAAGTTGTAAAATAACAAATAAATATTTAAGAGACGCAAGTTATCATCTCAACAATTGATTTCTACTAATCTAATACTTGATATTGATAACCGTCATTCTCGACCACCCTTGTACTTTGCAAATTCAATCATCTATTTTAATTTAAAATTTAATAAATTTCAATTGTTAGATAAATCAAAATCAATGATTAAGTTGATGTTTTCATGTCTTATAAAATATTTATTATCTTACTGAATTCAAATTCTATCACCATATATATTCTTTACATTATATCCGTTTGTAATAATTCACATTATTAGGTAGGAGTAATAATTTAACTAATTAAAGTTTCATAAAATGATAATTTTTTAACACTCACGTTTTACTGTCATTTTTCATAGTTTATATTGTAATTTGATAATTCAATGTAATTTAGTATGAATTTATAGTTTTTGTAGTTGATCCTAATTTGCAATTTAGTATGAATTTGGTTATTAATTGTGTATGAATTACATTTAACGTCGCTAGATTTAACGGTGTGAAATTAAACTATACAATTTAATCAAAAATTAGTAAATTGAAAATTAAGATAATTCGATCCTCAATTTAAAATTAAGTGAATTGAGTAGCAGTCCAATTGTAATTTACCCTTAATTTAACAGAAAATGTAAATGGGCTTCACACCCACAACGTCCAGTATCGGACGGCTGTCAAGGCTCAAGTGACATTCTCTCTCTTACCGACCTGTTACTTTAGTATCTAGGAATTCACTACAGTACACATCGGTGCACCGACTTACGATGCACTTGAATCTGTACGCCAAACGATCGTCTTATCTTATCCTCCACGTTCGTTGCTTCTCGTTCTCACCTTCGCTTTGCCGACCCTCGTGGTTAGCTTTCACTCTCTTTCAGCCGGTAATAATATCTGAGCTTCCCTTCCTCGCTTTGTGTATATCCGTTACTGCCGCTTTAAACGCATATCTCAATTTTCACATTTTGTTTAGGATTTCTTGTTACCATCGATTTGGTGAGTTGCTTGATTGGATTTGTATTCACCTTTGATTGTTGCGAATTGCGTATTTTTAAGGGTTTGAATCTGATTTGGTTGAGGTTTTGAGTTCTGATTTGTTGTTTTGGGTAAAGTTAGGGTTTGTTGTTTTACTGGTTGGGGTTGAATTTTAGTTAGGGGGTTGCATACAGTTAGTATTGGCTATGAATTTGGCTCGAGTATGTGTCTGAATTCAGTTGGACCTGTTGCTCATACTGAGATGATGATAATTTGGATTGATTGTGGCTCATATTTGTTAAAATTAGGAGCTTTCACGTTTAGGATAAACATTTTGTTTGAACTGTCAACTTGCTTGATGAGTTTGGTGTAAGTTTCTGTTGAACAGAAACTGATAAGTTGGAGCAGGTTTGACTGGAACGGGATAGGGTTGTGTAGATGGAGTGATAACATTTGTTTCACTGATGGTTGTGACTTGGACTAATGATTGTGTGGATTTCTAGAAAGTATTGTTTCATTTTATCTATGGTATTGTTCTATAAGGTAAGCTATTCAAGTGACGTGGTTATGTGTATTTTGTGCTTTTCTATGCTGGAAGGTTCAATATTTGTATGATTTGTTTCATCAATTGCGGAGCACTTGTTACATTTTGCTTGAGCAGTGTGTGATATGAATTAGTTAATATACTTGCCATTTAGACTATTTGGCTTGTTCATAATTATACAAATTCATTCTTCCAGATTGTTGAGAAATCATGGCTGGTGTCTTGCTTCAAACAATCAATGTCACTGCTTCTGGTTCTACACACGGCCAATTTCAGGGATCTGGCAAGCAGAAAAAGAGTGTTAAAATGATATCTACCGTACAAGGATCTGGCATGCGGATTAGAAGTTTTGCTGGATTAAGGGGGTCTAATGCATTGGATTCATTTGGAAGATCAGGCCGAGATTTCCATTCAATGGTGGCAGCTGCAAAGTCAGTTCGACATAAAAAGAAGCCCACCCGTGGTGTTCCTAAAGCTATGTTTGAACGTTTCACCGAAAAGGCAATTAAAGTTATCATGCTTGCTCAAGAAGAAGCAAGACGGCTTGGCCACAATTTTGTTGGTACTGAGCAGATCCTGTTGGGACTGATTGGGGAAGGCACTGGCATTGCTGCTAAGGTCCTTAAATCTATGGGAATCACCTTAAGGATGCTCGTGTAGAAGTCGAAAAGATCATCGGTAGAGGGAGCGGATTTGTAGCTGTTGAGATTCCGTTTACTCCTCGTGCTAAGCGTGTCCTCGAGCTCTCACTAGAGGAAGCTCGACAACTAGGTAACCATTTTTATCATTATGATAGACTGCCACTTCACCTTATTCTTTCTGTATCCTGACTGCTATACTTATTTAAGGAACTTCTTAGTTCCTATAGGATTGTTTTTAGGGAAATTCTTATGCTATGTTGCACCCACTTTTTCTTTCCTCACTCAATATTCTGTCTCTGATTTCAGGGCATAACTATATTGGATCTGAGCATTTGTTGCTGGGGCTCCTGCGTGAGGGGGAAGGTGTTGCAGCTCGTGTCCTTGAAAATTTAGGTGCTGACGCCAGCAGCATTCGTACTCAGGTAAATATCTGCATCTACATAGGAAAAATGTGACTGCTCTTTTACTCAGGATTTTTAACTCATCAGTGTTTCCATCTGGTTAGGTCATTCGCATGGTTGGTGAGACTACTGATCCTGTGCCTGCTAGTGTAGGAGCATCTGGGGGCAACAAGATGCCCACAATAAGACGAATTTGGAACCAATCTTACGAAGTTGGCAGAAGAGGTGATTTTCCTTTTCTTCTTTTTTATTGTTGCTCTTATTACTGTTCTTCAGTCATCCCTATAATTTTCTGTTATGGTCAGGGTAAATTGGATCCAGTTGTTGGCCGTCAACCACAAATTGAGCGTGTTACCCAAATTCTTGGTAGACGTACAAAAAACAATCCATGTCTCATTGGAGAGCCTGGGGTTGGTAAAACTGCTATTGCAGAAGGCCTTGCACAGCTAATTGCTAATGGTGATGTTCCAGAAACTATTGAAGGAAAGAAGGTTAGTTGAATCAAGCATTTAGCTTTTCAGCTGTTTCTCTCTGCATCTTTTCTCAGCTAAGATTTTCAGCATGTTTTATGCCTGTCAAGCATATTTATTGTGATCATGTTTGGGTTTCTTATTGCAGGCATTTATAATTATATGTTTTGTGATTAGGTCATAACACTAGACATGGGGCTACTTGTTGCTGGCACCAAATATCGTGGAGAATTTGAGGAAAGGCTGAAGAAGCTGATGGAAGAAATCAAACAAAGTGATGACATCATTCTTTTTATTGATGAAGTACACACCTTGATTGGGGCAGGAGCTGCAGAGGGAGCCATTGATGCTGCCAACATTCTGAAGCCAGCCCTTGCAAGGGGAGAACTGCAGGTAATATCAGCAGGATGTTGTATCATACTTTGTGTATTTTTATAAGTGCTCAACTTTTGCCCAATCTCTGAACTTCTGACAAACAATGATTGGAAATGACCTCTCACTATCTTAGGATTGTGTTAATGATTATTCCTTAAACATTCTTACATACTCGATGTCAGTGTATTGGAGCAACAACCCTGGATGAATACAGGAAGCACATTGAAAAAGACCCAGCTTTGGAAAGACGTTTCCAGCCCGTTAAGGTTCCAGAGCCTACTGTTGATGAAACCATACTGATTCTTAAAGGCCTTCGAGAGAGGTATGAGATTCACCACAAGCTGCGATACACTGATGAAGCTTTAGTAGCTGCTGCTCAGCTGTCATACCAATACATAAGGTAGTTTCAACATTTGCTATTAATTTATGTTTTATTATTCTTTAATCAACCTGCTGGAAGCTCATTTGTTATTTGCTTTGCTTTGACTCTGCTCCATTTTTGAGATTTCAGTGATCGATTTTTGCCCGACAAAGCAATTGATTTGATTGATGAAGCTGGTTCTCGAGTCCGTCTCCGTCATGCACAAGTATGAATTCGTTCATCTTTGTTTGAGCTAATCATTGCTAACCATTCTGATTCTTTAGTAATCTCAAATATCCGTGTTTGGCCATCTTATTCCATCAGCTCCCTGAAGAAGCTAGAGAGCTAGAGAAAGAGCTGAGGCAGATAACGAAGGAGAAAAATGAAGCTGTTCGTGGACAAGACTTTGAGAAGGTAAAATATATTTTCTTATGACAACATTTCGAGTGCACTCATTCTCTTCTTGACCGTAACACTATGATCAGGCTGGAGAATTGCGTGACCGAGAAATGGACCTCAAGGCGCAAATTACAGCACTTATTGACAAAGGCAAGGAAATGAGCAAGGCAGAGACGGAGGCGGGTGATGTGGGACCTACTGTGACTGAGGTGGATATCCAGCACATTGTATCTTCTTGGACTGGTATTCCTGTTGACAAAGTCTCAACGGATGAATCCGAAAGGCTTCTTAAGATGGAAGACACCCTTCACAAAAGGATCATTGGTCAGGATGAAGCTGTCAAAGCCATCAGTCGTGCCATACGTCGTGCTCGAGTGGGGCTCAAGAACCCAAACAGGCCAATCGCCAGTTTCATATTCTCTGGTCCGACTGGTGTTGGAAAATCAGAATTGGCCAAGGCACTAGCAACTTACTACTTTGGTTCAGAGGAAGCCATGATTAGGCTTGACATGAGTGAGTTTATGGAGAGGCACACTGTCTCCAAGCTTATTGGTTCACCCCCAGGTTATGTCGGATACACTGAAGGTGGACAATTAACTGAGGCTGTTCGTAGGCGCCCTTACACAGTTGTCCTCTTTGATGAAATTGAGAAAGCACATCCAGATGTCTTCAACATGATGCTTCAGATTCTTGAAGATGGTAGACTGACCGACAGCAAGGGGAGAACAGTGGACTTTAAGAACACTCTCCTCATTATGACATCAAACGTAGGAAGTAGTGTTATCGAAAAGGGTGGCCGCAGGATAGGATTCGACCTGGACTATGACGAGAAAGACAGCAGTTACTCCAGAATCAAGAGTTTAGTGACAGAAGAGCTGAAACAGTACTTCAGGCCCGAGTTCCTGAACAGACTGGACGAGATGATTGTTTTCAGACAACTCACCAAGCCGGAGGTGAAAGAAATAGCAGACATTATGCTCAAGGAAGTATTTGAAAGGCTAAAGACCAAAGAAATAGAGCTCCAAGTGACAGAAAGATTCAGAGACAGGGTAGTAGATGAGGGATACAACCCTAGCTACGGTGCCAGGCCACTAAGAAGAGCAATAATGAGATTGCTGGAAGACAGCATGGCTGAGAAGATGCTCTCAAGAGAAATCAAGGAAGGTGACTCTGTCATAGTAGATGTTGATGCAGATGGCAACGTGATCGTCCTAAATGGAACCAGTGGCGCCCCAGAGCTACCTGAGCCAATCCCAGTTTAATCTGAATGGCCGGGTTCCTAATGTTGCTTATACATACAGCTCCTACCATCTTAATGTTATGAAACTTGAACAGTTAAGTAAACTGGCTGGTCAATTGTACACATTTGGTTTCTTAGGTCAGCAATAAGCATTATATGCTGAGCTGGAAGCCCGTGCTTTGTTTTAATGCCTGTTTTTCCCTACACAAAACGAGGAACTAAGAGATGAAGCATGTTCCTTATTAATCGTCTGCTCTGCTCTCATATTCAACTACTAAATGTCTAAAACGACATGTTTCAGATAGTGACTGTTTTATTTTAGCTTGGACTCGTTCTAGCCAATTGTTCTTTGCAATTAGGTTTCTTGCAAATCAAGAAATACAATACGAAGTAACTATGAAATTCCTTTAACGAAAGGCTGCTTTCATTGCTTGTGTTGCAGGCGGTAAAGAAACTGGGGTTGTGGGGTTTGTTTACTCGCGGACTCCCGCTTCGTATAGTTATGATCGGTACCCTTACCGGAGGACAATGGAGTCTCTATGATGCTTTCAAAGTGTCTGTTGGATTGTAATGTTTCTAACATTCCATCTGTTTCACTTTCTTTCAGCATTTGTTACTTCCTTAACATTTACTCTTGTTACATATGAAGAGCCTTTTTGTTTTACTATGCAGGCCAACTACTGGCGGAATAACTCCAGCTCCTGCTGCTCAAGTTGTCAAAGATTAATGATCTGTTTTCCTTACTGCTCAAATTTCAAGTTTTTGTTACTAAACTGTATGCACCATATCAGTGTTTCAGTCATTATTGTCCAGCTGTGTTTAAACGAATGCCTATCTATCTTCACATTTTTGAGAATAAACTGAGCTTGAACTGAATGGATTAATGGAATGCCGTGGCATCTCTAGGCCTGAACAGAATCAGAGAGACTATCAGGTGTTTTAGAACAGCACCTGGTGACAGACGATATCTATGTGACTGAGCTTAGGATTTTATACACATGTGCTCAGGTAAGGGAGACTTGTTTGTTATTGAGATGGGATACCTCTATACATTAGAAGGGGAGATGGATTTACTCCACCGGATAACAACAAAGGCTGAGATGTTATGTACAATAGTATACATACAGTGCCGCTTGGCAGATGATCAGCTGCTGATGTCGAAGTATTTTGGATCTGATGGGTAATGGTACTCCACATTCAGCTGGAACAAGCACACCAAAAAAAGATTATCCCCCGTTAGGTTAAGGAAAATGGCTTTGATGTAAAAACTCAAAGTTATGTTAAATTTGATATTGAAAGGAGCAGAGATATATATGTATATACCTTGCCCTCATCTGAATCTGAGTGGCGTTGAGGAAAAACCACCCTCAAATCATTATACATGTAGAAACGCCGCTCGCCTCCTAGATCTAGATCATTAGCTGCTGGGTTTGATGAAATGTCTGATTTGCACTTTTGGACTATCTTTGAGCTTCGCTTATGCTGTGGACACATAAAGCGAAGGTGTAGAGCATAACGCAGGACACCAGCATTGGAGCAGCCTTCATTAATTTTTGGCTGGATCATTTCATTTTTCATGCTAGAAGATTTGTCATCTTCCTTAACTGGTGATGCCAGAGAAGTCTTTTGCCGCAGAAATGTCTGTATCAATAATAAAGGACAGACATCGTCATCAAAGTCTATTTGAAGGCAACAAAGTGAAACGAAACATAATATTAAAACCTCGCCTTTACCAGGTCAGGGTAATTATAAATAATAGAATGCTGAGCTTCGCATTTGTAAACATTACATTACCATTGGATCAGATACGGTAAAAAATGTTGTCAACAACGAGTGCAATTTCATTGTTTCTTCTTGCTAATGACATAAGGTGTAATAATGATATTTCAATTACTAGGAAACGAAATGGAGCAACTCTATGACATATTAAAAATTTGTCAAAACTCACCTTGGTGCCAGCAGCATATCACTCAAATCATACTTGCAGAAAAATGTGTGAATTGGTGTTTTCTCTGGATTGCTAAGAACCTGCAATGGCCATTGGAAAAACATATCACGTGTTTTATCTTAACTTCGTTTTCTTAGACAGGCTCAAATCTAACTCAACTTCAAAACAACACCTCAAAGATACATGGCCATTGCACTCGTGAACTTTCGGTGCAGTTGATTTTATAATCCAGTATCTACTGAGAAGTCAATGTGGGAAAGAAAAAGGAACAATTACCAGCTGTATGTGCCCTTTCATTGGAACTCTTAGTCGCGCTCTTAATGCTTGTGGATCCCCGTGCTTAGGCTCTCTTCAGTCTGAACCAATGGATCACTTATGGAAGAATTACAGAAGATTGATGGAAGAATAATAAAGTAAATAGCTGTCGCCCTCCCACTCGTCACTGTAAAGAAGTTTCTGCGACTTGGAGAGAAAGTTCCCAGTGATATTGAGAACAGCAAGAAACCCGTTAAGCTGCTGCATTATACAATTCCATAGATAACAGTCAATACATATCATGGTTATCGATATAACATTCAGTAGTAAAAAAAAAAAGCAAATTTAATCTAGGGCCTTAACCTGTTTAGCTTTTGCAGATACCAAATGACCCGACAATTAATGGATCCTCAAATGAACCCACAAGGACCTTCTGATTGAAAGCCCACTTAAAGATCTTATTGTTTTATGGCACGGATGCCCATGCATAGAATCACGACAGCAGTGCTGAGGCGAGCCAGAGTTACTTTCAGGGGTAAACTGCTCAACAGTTTCTTCTGCGCTCTGAGTGAGGCTTCCATCAAGTGATCGCCTCTCTTTCGATAATTCTAAAACAGTGTAATTTAATTCCTTCCTTGTCTGCGGGTACCATCTATCAGAATTTGTTCTACCATGCAATTTCGGACCAAGAGGGGATAAAGACAACGGAGAAGGTGCGATCATCTTGTGTGTATGTATGGCTATAGGTTTGCTCAATGAATCTGATTCAGTACATGGTAAAACATTCTTGTTCAAAATTAAAGGGCCATCAATCATTGACTTGAAATCATTAACCGTCCACTGGTCATCAGGCGACATATTCCATTCAGAAAAACTAGGTGCTAGGCGATCAGGAATGACAAAGTTCTCAGCACTGCTAATGTTGGCTTTCTTTTTCTCCTGAGTTAAACTACTATTGCGATCATCACTGTGGCTATTTGAGTTACTGCTACAAGTAGTCTCACCAATGCCTAGCAAGTCTTTGGTAAATCGAATGGGAACTAGCATCTTTAATGGGGAAAACAATCGCTTCCTGGCAATTGAACCACTAGCTTCAGGTCCAGTTCCATCACCATTGTTTTTTTCATCTGTAATCAAATCACTATCACTCTTTTGATTTGTGTCAATTCCAGAAGACACCCCATTCACCATTTTCGAATCAAATCCTAATATTCTTAAACTAGGAGTGTAAACGTCCTTCCCATTCCTAGCCCCACTCCATTTCTCCACAGAACCAATCTTCAATCTTTGCATTTCTATCACACCATCATTGTCCAATTCTAAACCACATTGATCCTCCTCAATCACAAACAAACCATCCCCTCGAAAATCTATCAATGACGAAGAACGCAAATCATCTTGCAATCTATTGTGAGTGTCCTGATCCTCCAACCCACTTAAATCACAGCTGCTCACACTGTTCCGGTTGAGAACTTGAACTGAAGTTCCCAGTGATGCTCCAGGCACTTTCTCATCAGCTTCTTCACTGGACAGCTGAGGCAACCCCATCTTCAATTCAAAATTCAATCAATCAACAATCTCTATTGTTGCGCAACGAGATACTGAAATAACAAGGCTTTTCTTCTCCCAACCCACCTCGCTGCCAAATGGTCTCTTCTTTTGTCACCTAAATTAATATAAATAACCTTTCCGGCTTTCCCTACCCTAACCCATCCAACTAAATACTGAAACTGAATCTCACATACCTTGGGAACCAGGTAGCGAGTGAACTACAGAAATCAATGAAAGTACCAAATACAAACCAACAACCCTAAACAGTGGACATAAATGACCAAATCCTAAAACCATCAACACAACAAACTCCAACTCTAAAGGCACCAGGTGTTTGTTGTGACAACCCGAGTGGTTCATAAATCCTGAAACAAAAAGACAATTCAATCAATATAACTTGTAAAAACACAAGAAATTCATCAAAAAAATCGAGTAAAATCAGGAATTGAAACAGAAAAGCATCGGAAGCAGCAGAAATCAGAATACCTCCGCGGATGAGAATCGAAAAAGAAGAAAATAAAAAAAAATGGAGTGGATTGATAATCTCCGATTGCTTGGAAATCCCTTTCTATCCGCTACTCATCTCTTTTTCTTTATATGTCAACAAAATCTGTATGTACTCCCTTCCGCCATTTATTTTTCTAAATTAATCAAATAATAATAAATAATAGAATTTAACTCAGTAACAAAAATACGTAATATTTTCAGATACTGAAATATTAAACGATTATTATTAATTTTGATAATTTAATGATCAAGATCGTAATTGATTTTTAATAAATGTATGTCTGTGGTTTGCACAAAAAACTTTAATAGTTGAATTTGACAAGTTATTTTATAAGTAAATCTCATAAGATAAAAGTTTACAAGTAACAAATAATTTTAGTGAGATGGAAGATTTAATTAAAATGAGTTAGCAAAAAATTATATACATATACTTAATAAATAAATTTACCAAGTGAAGGATTCTCAATACCAATTCTAATTCTTGTGTTGAAACGAGACGTGGAGATAAAGGCAAGAGATTAGCGTCACTTTTATGAAATTAATTACGAGTAATTTTTTCTAAAATAATTAATTTCTTAGTGATAAGCTAATGACGTGTATATCTTTAGCTTGGCCACCATTTTACGCACTCTCTCTATCCACGTATTTTTATAAGACCAATGTAGTGTAGGCAGGGATACACGCATTTATATGCATGTCGCTAATTTCAACACCGATCGAATTGTGAACTGTTTGGTTGGAGTGGAGTACTAAGTCATTGATCCACTTTGATTGGACCGTGACCAAATGTGGGACCCAATTTGTCCAATTCATTACACAAGCCGCGCATGTGGGACTGTTTCTTTTATATATTGGGCCGTGAATGAGTTTAGACGACAAGTTTATTGGGCCGGGCTGTGAACAAGCTCCCGACTGGATCAACAGTAAGTGTATCAACAATAACAGGTGACTGCTATAATATTCAAAGTTAGTTAATTGTTGATTTAGATAAATCGATAGTCGAAATTGATATTAGTGTATAGATTAAATGATAAGATTTGTAAAAAAATGGGATGGTTGAAGTTGCAAAAAATGCAGTTGCATTTGTATTTTCTTCTTTTTTGAATCTCATTCCTCAGATTATTATAGATCAACGATTGATATTACACGTCTTATATAAAACTCATAAGCCTTCTTGATCTTTTTCCTTTCCGAGACTTAAGAATTAGAATTATAATGCAGAGTTCATCCATATATTTGAATTTCAAGCAGATTATTTGGACAATGCAAGATGATTCATCAACTTTACTTTTAGTATAACATATGATAAATTTTCCTTACTTAGCCCCACACATTCCATATCATAAGGCACGAGCAGTTGACCCGTTGACTTACAACTTTTGCCAAGTTTTGAAAGTTTGGAGGACCCTTGTCCCTTTGTGATGATCATCATGTGAATTATTGACAAATACTTCGAAAAGAACACGAAAGAAAGTGTATTTATTGTTATTTATTCTTTGAAACTTCGAATAAGAAGACTATGAATATTCTTCGTTTACATTTTCATCTGTTTTTTTGAAGAAAAAAAGTTTATGATACTAGTGTAACATACCACTCATTTTCATTAATTTTTCATGTCACTTCTTTTGGTTGAATTTATAGGTTTGAAATTGGTCATTTATCCAACGTGACCTACCTTCTTATCACTTAACTGTCCCTTTGAGAAAATTATTTACGTCATTATTGACTTGATACTATAATTTTAAGAAAAACGGTTGGTGAGATTTGTTCTAAACCATTAACCTCTCGCAATATCTCAATAAATTTTCAAGAAAGAAAAAACTTTTCATTTATTTCAAGATTCAGTGTTAGAAATTACGCCAAGGCGGCCAGAAATATTTAATTTCATAATATCTAATATTAATAATTATTTTAAAAGTTCATGAAGGATTGAAAAATCAATCTACCATTTTCTTACCCACTGTTTGGCACCAACTAATTATTTAAAGCTATAAATTTTGGGAAAAACTTTCAAATTTATGAAAAAAGTCTTATAAATAAAAACAAAAATTGATAGATATAAAACCAAATAATTCCCAAAACAGCATTTGTCAGTCAATTCGTCTTTACTCAAATTTTCTCCTCATTTGACTTTTAAATAATTCTTTACAAGTCCTTCCAAACCCATCATTTTCATAAAATCAAATCATCACATTTCAACCCTTAATATCCAATATTTACAAACATCCACTAGTGGCATCCTCGTAATTAAATCCAATACGAAGCCTTATTTCACACACCAGTCATCAGATGCTGGGCCTGCTGGCTCGTAGTCTCTTCACTGATCTCTCCAGCTACCCCATTCACCTCCCCAACCTCCTCATTTCCAAATCGATTCGCTACAGTTGTTTGATTCGATGATATCATCCTGAAATTAACAATCATTAGATAAAATCCAGCTGGTGTCGACTGCATTTGATCCGATTCATTTCGTCGAATTTGGTTTAATTAAAGGTGTTATCTTGCACGCCGTTTGCAGCTCCGGGAAGCGATTCCGTGACTCTCGGACTCCTTTGAGCTGAAGATTGCAAGAAAATCGATCTGGGTCTGCCTGGTTTGATCAGGATATGGCATTAGGGTTTGTGTTTGTACGATGATGTTGAGCTGAGTTTTACATGGAACCCTAGGTTTTATAATTCGGTGGTGGAGGATCAAGGATGGGTTGTGTACTGGGTATTTGTCGAACTGGTGGAGCAGTACGAAGGCTCGGCGATCGTCGCCGGAGTAAGGAGCGGAGTGGTGAAGCAGATGTTGATGGTGGTTGTAGTGGATTGAGCATTGAGAATGGTGTTGTGGCCGGAGAAAGTCTGAGTTTGAGTGTGGTGAGTATTGAAAATGCTGATGTGGTGTCTTACACTGCACCTGAGCCCAGGAGAAGTAGTCCACGGGTGGGTTTGAGTGAGCAGCATGAGTGGCCGTCGTGGTTGCTGGCTGTGGCTGGTGAAGCCATTAAAGAATGGAAACCAAGACGAGCAAATACTTTTAAGAAAATCGACAAGGTAATAAAAGTGAATACAAATTTTTGAAAAGTTTTGAACTTTTTAGCTTTTTGTTCAACATGTAGTCAGTATGTGTTTTCTAATTCTTTTTTTGGGTGGTTTTAGATTGGGCAAGGTACTTACAGTAATGTATATAGAGCTAGGGATCTGATGACAGGAAAGGTAGTGGCTTTAAAGAAGGTTAGATTTGATGATTTAGAGCAGGAGAGCATTAAATTTATGGCAAGGGAGATTCTTATTTTGAGGAAATTGGATCATCCCAACGTGCTTAAGCTCGAGGGGCTTGTTACATCCAGGATGTCGTGTAGTCTCTACCTGATTTTTGAGTATATGGAACATGATCTGTCAGGTCTTGCAGCTCAGCCAGGCATCAAATTCACCTTACCACAGGTTCATTTTCACTAAAATCCAACTTTGTTTTTTTAAATGTTTAACGTTGTAGCTGAAACATGAATATTGAAATGATATCTTATTTAATACTCAATCCAAGGCTATATGCTGTCTTTAAATTTCTCTTCTTACATGCTTACTGATTTGCAGATCAAGTGTTATATGAAGCAGTTACTCTCCGGGCTTGAGCATTGTCACAAGAACGGCGTGTTGCATCGTGATATTAAGGGGTCCAATTTGCTTATTGACAATGAAGGAAATTTAAAGATAGCTGACTTTGGCTTGGCGTGTTTTTATGATTCCAATGTAAGGCAACACATGACCAGTAGAGTTGTTACCTTATGGTATCGTCCTCCTGAGCTTCTGCTTGGGGCTACTCACTATGGTATTGGTGTCGACCTGTGGAGTGCTGGCTGCATTCTGGCAGAGTTGCTTGCTGAAAGACCAATACTGCCTGGAAGGACAGAGGTTATTTCTTGTTTTCTTTCTGTGTGTTCTTGGTACAGTTTTTGATGGACTCAATTTGCTCTGTATCTTAAGTTGGGCCATAAGAATTCCTAAATTTTCCAAATTACATTCGCTAAAGCTTAGATATGGTTTCGTGATCATTTGCTTCGTATGCGACTCAGAAACTTATTCCGAATTTATTCATTTAATAGGTGGAGCAACTGCACAAGATATTTAAATTATGTGGCTCCCCATCCGAGAAATACTGGAAGAAACACAAGCTGCCAAATGCTACTCTATATAAGCCGCAACAACCGTACAAACGTTGCATAACAGATGTATTCAAGGATTTCCCACCTTCCTCTCTTCCCCTTATATGCACCCTTCTTTCACTGGAACCTGATGACAGAGGGACAACTACTGCCGCTCTGTGCAGTGATGTAAGTCTTTTAAATTCCAATAATTTGACGCAAGACCGTATGTGGTTACAAATTTTTGTCTCGTGCAAATTCACTTGTCATTTTTCATGCACGTCATATTTCCATAAAATTTCCTTGCGAAGTCAAGTTCAATGAAAACTGTGTCAATTAGGAACCTTCATTACCTTAAGCGTCTAAGCTAGATGATATGATACTGATAAATGAACTTTTCAAACTGTAGTGGCATTACTTGTTACTAACTTGCAACATGATTGCCTGCCTGTTTAATTATAAACTTTGGCTTCCATGTGCAATTGTAAATCAATAAGGCGAACATACCCTTAGACTATCTTAAAAGCTAAATGGTCAGCATTTGTGACGTTTTCCCTTTAAAGTAGTTTGTGACAGATGATCTCGTAGATTGAGGGTACACTCAGTACTCTTATCAATGAGACTTCACTAATTTTCATGTGCAGACTAATCTTATTCGATGAAATGAGCTTTTTTTATTGAATTATTCATAGTCTCTAGTGGACGGAAGACTTATTTTGGTTCCCACACTAACGCGTTTGTTATATTTTGTGTGCTAACTGCTAATAATAAATCACTCCTTGCAATGGAAGTTGGATATATGCTTAATGTGTATCATTTGAAGCAGTTCTTTTCGACTGAGCCTCTTCCTTGCCAACCCTCAAGTTTACCCAAATATCCTCCCAGCAAAGAAATGGATGTAAAATTGAGAGACGAAGAAGCAAGAAGGTGAAACATGCATATTTAGTTTGTATTCTATTTAGCTACTTTATTTTTTTTGGCCTTCATCATTTTACATTTACCCGTTTTGTATTTAGGCAAAAAGGCGGCGTGAAATCCAATGCTAATGGTGGCAGAAAGGTCAGGCATCGAGACCGGACTGGCCGTGCAATGCCAGCTCCTGAAGCCAATGCAGAACTCCAAAGTAACCTAGATGTAAGCATCTTCCCCCTTTTGCTCATGTTTTGTGCATAACCCCCTTCACCCTTTTATTTCCTTCCATTTGAAACCCATGCAAGACGGACTAGTTTTGAGTCAATTAGATTAATGGAATGACAAAATATGTA
Source organism: Sedum album (assembly GCA_006409495.1). Taxonomy (NCBI): domain Eukaryota; kingdom Viridiplantae; phylum Streptophyta; class Magnoliopsida; order Saxifragales; family Crassulaceae; genus Sedum; species Sedum album. Next base: position 78,366 of record QZGG01000109.1, read on the forward strand.
TGTAGTTAGAAGTTTAATTTTTATGTTGCGCACGCATACTTGAGACCATTTGGCGTTCTTTCTTGATTTCTTGTTGGTTCTATCTGTCCTTTCTTGAGACCATAAACGAGTCTAAACAAAAGTCAGCATCATTCTATGTTCTTTTTGTTGGTCTATCTGTCCTTAGGGAACAAGGAAAATGCATTGTGCCATGAATTTGTTTACTCTCGCCTTGAGTGTTGAGTCTGTTGACGACTTATGTGCTGAACGTATGTATATCTTTGTCGACCAGAAATGGAGACTGGTTAACCCAGAAAATGCGAAGAGTAAAAGTGAGAAATTCCCACCTCCGCATCAAGATGGGTCTGTTGGTTTTCCCGCAGACAAGTCCCAAAATGGTCTTATATCATTTGGGCCAGGTGACTCATCTTTCACCTCATCAATTTTCAGTTCCAAGTCACCCCTCTCCAGCAGAAGCACTGCAAACCCAAACGGCAGGAGAAGACCCGTTAAAAATGAGGCGTTGTCCCAGAGAGTCTTGCATGCATTCAAACCATCATCCATAGCGCATTCAATGGATTTCATCTCCAAGAAAAATTAGTTTCAGTTAATAGGAACATAAATTAGAGGGTGATACAATTTTTTGGACCATGTTGTAGGAATTTCCTCTAGCTCAACATGGACTTATTATTCATATTGCATGTAATGAACTGTCCTTTGTAAATATGATAGCACTGATGCTGCACACTCAAGCTGGTTTAGAAGCTGATATTGATTGCATCCAGGAAGCTGTTTTAAAATTTAATCCTCAACAGTTGAACATGCGCAGATTCACTAGATTGTTACAGCTTGGACACAAATGGCACATAGCTGAGTTGGGAATTCCCAAATGACATGAAGCATAAGTTCCATAACAGCACCAAAGTTTAAACATACTAAAGCCAAACTAATGATGCTTCTTCCTCTTCACTACTCAACTGTAACAGCTTTAACTTTTTTGTTTTTACAATTACAAAAGATAACACTTTATGACCCAAAAATGCCCATCAAAAGCATACAATTTTACTCCTCAAATTAGTCCACCTTGTATACCAACAAAAGACCCACCTTTAACATGGCCGCAAATGTGCCTTAAGATTTACTCAACCACTCAATCTCAACTTTTCTTATGTTTTTAGGTGCGTGCGGCTCTTTTGATTAACACCCTTTTCCTTTTGCTCTCTCTTTGCTTTTGAAACACCATGAATGAATCTCATTTGTGCCTCAAACTAAATGCCATTTTCCACAGCTGTTCTTCATCGTTTCCTTAATCCGAAAGGAAAACAATGAATGATCGACCCCTTAGACTTCTCGGCCATCAACATGTTCACATTGATTTTAAAATATTTAAAATGCACTTTGTCAAACTCGGAACAATGTAGCAGTACTCGAACATGGTAAATGCAAAAATAAATCTTTAAACAAACATCCAAACACAAATGTTCTTGGAATAAACATATGTCCTAAAGTAGCACAGAGGTTGAGCTGACTTGTTTTGTTCTTTATAAGCTTCAAATTCTACTCAATCTTCTACTCCCAAAAAAGTCACTAAACATTTTGGCAAGGAATATGCTTTCCTTGTGAGAAACTCTTTGTCACACACACATACCCACCTCTCAAACTTAGCAAAAGTCACTAGACTAGTATTAGTATAAAAATAGGCTCTCTTTATTTGGTCTTACGTATATCGATCCACTCCAGATCAAGCTTACCCTTGTTAAGCGCATTGTTGTTATGGAGGAGAAGAGGCTCAACTTTGTAAGAAATGGAGTTGCAAAGCTACCACCGGGGTTTCGGTTTGAGCCTACGGAGGAAGATATAGTATTCAAGTACTTGAAGTGTAAGGTTTTTGGGTTGACTTTGCCTGCTGCTGTCATTCCTGAGATCAATGTATGTGAGTATGATCCTTGGGACTTGCCGGGTAAGCTTGTGTATATATATGGTGTTCAAGTTTATAATTTCTCCGGATTTTTCGTGGTGTTCTTAAATTAGTGTATGTAATGTAATGCAGGTGAGGTGGAGAAAGATAAGTACTTTTTCTGCAACAAGAAGATGAATGTGATGAACTGCAGTTCATCAAACTATAAAGCTACTTGTTCTGGCTACTGGAAATCCACTAGTGAAGAGCGGCTGATCTTGTCGTCAGCAAGTGCAGATTACCGGCTCATTGGGCTACGTAAGACGATGGTGTACTACAAAGGAAATATGTCATCAGTTGGGAATAAGGGTGCTCCAATTATTACAGACTGGAAAATGCATGAGTACCACATGATCATATTGACATGCTTTTCGTCCGCAAACTGCAAATCACATAAATCACTTATTAAGACCTCGTTGCCTACTCCGGTACGTAAATACCTCAGACATTCCTAGCTAGTCATTTATGTATATTCTGAAACTGTGTAAAAATGTGGTGTAGTTGAAGGGAGGATGGAGTATCTGTCACATTCTGAAGAAAAACCCGGCCATAATTAGCCACCCGTCGATGTCTTTACACAAGAGAATAAGGGAGGACACTGACAGTGACTCGAGCACTGGAGAAAATACTTCTTCATGCTCCTCATTATCATCATCTTCCCCTTGTGATAGTCAGAGTAGCGGCATAAGTGAGCACTCATCAGATGACACAGAGGAAAGCAGCTTGAAGAAATGGAAAAAAGAGAGCATTTTGTAGTATTTATTCATGACTTCTTTAATAGTGTTATTGTTAGGAATTCCATTGAATGGATTTGTTGAGCTTCTTCAATGTTTGTTTATTCATGTATTGGATTATTCTGGTTCATGTAACTTTCATTAAATATTGAAACAACTTTGAGCCAAAGATTAAATAATGTTCCACAAATATCAGTCAGCAAAAAATGCCAGCTGAGATTAATTAGTCCCAACATCGATCAACTTGCCACACATCGAGGATAAGAAGTGGCCGGAGCGCTGTACAATACTCAATTCCCATTGGGCTCAGAAACTACATTTTGCTGGAACATTACACTAGAGCTAGCTGTATTGTTGTGGAATCCTGTTGCTTTGCTGCGGAGCAGTGCTTCCACCTCCAGTCTATAACTCCATATTAGATTGTTTACATCCTTTTGTTTACAAAAAAGCCGAATACAAACATAGAAAAAATTTCATACTATATTGACGTAATTTTGACACCAATTAAAATGTGTCAAGGAAGAGTCCATTTGAGATACGACCCACTTAAAATTGGGGCTAATTCGTGTCACGTGCACACATGCAAGTGCATAGAAGGACATGAAATAGAAACGACAAAAATACACAGATACAACGGAGCATATGAATCGTTAATCAAATTTGATTTATCGATCAAAAAATAGATCTCAGGAATCATGATGTAAGAATGGGTCGTAAATGATCTTAACTCATACAAGGAAATCCCCATATGGAACATTTTTGTTTTACTAAATATCAATAAGCTTTCACATAAGGTCACGAGCCGGCCCAGTACACTTAGCTTAACGTGGCCTGATTTTAGTTTAACCCAGCTAGTAGGAAGTCGCCAACCATTATTTTCAATTCAAAGTTTTTTCTCCTAGTCTCTAATAAATAATTTAGACGTTGCCTTAGCTGTTAAAGTATATTCAATTGTTAAGGTTAAAAGCTGATAACGTTTCCTGTTCTGTAAATGTCTAACCTGTTTTAGTAAGAACATCACCCAATTGAGATATGGAATAATCCCAAAGAAACCCTAACTACACCATAAACACTGAATTATTTCCCTCAACCTTTTCCCATCTACTGTACTATGTATATTCATCACTCGCTTTCTTAACTGATTATGAAAATGCAAACCACAATTATGGAATGAACCCATCTTCACATAACACGATTCAAGACAAATGGCTTTTTTGACAATATCATGGCTTTATAATTCACCGGAAAACATTTCAATGGTTACTTGTCTAATTAAGCAGCATGTTACTTATCAAAAGGCATCGATCATTGGATGCTCTTTGTTCCAATCATGCATGTATTAGAAGCACTAGAACATGTTGCATTGCATGGAGAAGTGGAATAAGGTGACATCATTTAAAGCAAAAAAGATCGAATTAAGGTCGCACACATATGTAGATTGATTTTTCGTTACATCTTTGTAGTTTTTAGCCCCAGCAAATATGGGAGAGGTGGACGACAAAAGACAAGATAAAGATAAGATTTTCATGCAGTTTCATTCATTCATTCATGGACTGATTGATTGAAAGAATTCTACAATCTGCAATATCATGCATGCATGGTGGCTTCACTTTTCTATCTGCATTTTTTGATCCATTGATGCATATGATTTATATTTTGTGGACTCCATTTAAATAGTAACATAATGTAAGAGATATTTGTTTGATGGCCATCTCTCTCATCATCTTAGCATTTTGATGAGATCCACAAACGCTTTCATAAGATTTGAATGTAGCAAAGATGAGAAAGGATTGTGACCCATCTTTTGATCACCCTTATATCTTCATCTTTTTTATACCCTTTTGCTTTGCCTGCGGATTTTTTCTTATTAAATGTATCTCACTAGCATTAATAAACTAAAGGTTAGTGAAGTCAAACCATACAATTACACTAACATATGTTAGACTTGGCTACACAAATTGTCTTTGGGGATGTGGACGTCCAATGTCATAATTGAGATATGATCCGAGAGGTCCCATTTTTAAGGCTGCGGCGCACTAATTACACTGACAAGCCATATGAGGGTCATTTTTAAGAGCTACTACAAGTTATGTTCCAAATAAAAAATATAAGTTATGTAAGAAATAAAGGTGGAAAACGGAGTTCAAGCTTTGAGCAGTCCATAATATGTAAGATGTATTTGTAGAATAATTATAACTATGCATTATTGAAGATTAACATTTGACTAAAACGGGGTCATTTTCTATATTTTGTAAATATTTATTCGTTGATAAATATATTTTAAGTGTGTAATAAAAGGTAACTAAATTGGGACGGATTGAAGTTCAAGAAGAACATGTAACTTTTAGTATGACAATGAGACATCATCTCCCAGTTGATTACTAATAATCCAAAAGAGAGATTTATTCAAAAAATAACCTTCAAATTAATCCAACCACCCGTGGTTTTTGCAAATCTAACCGTCCATGGTTTTTGCAAATTCAACAGCTTAATTTAATTAAAAACGAACTTTAATCTCAACCTTCAAAGTAATCAAATCAACGGCTAAGAATGTGTCATTCTATTTTACAAAAATATTAACCCAATAGAGTTTTTGTCTATCCGGAAGTTAATCGGTAAATGGTTAATTTGTGCATTAATCATTGATTATTATTATTACTTAGATTTTCCAAAAATATAATTTCTATTTTTGCCAACTTTTTAATAAAGTAGTATCTGACCTATTTGATATCTACACTATATATAAAGCGAAAAGGGTGGTATTGACGGTTATGAAATGAAGCCACATTTCATATTCCAATTATACCCATGTGTATTTGTATAATTACTAATATGACATTGATTAAAATACTTTATAATATGTTAATTTATAATAACTCATTTATATGCACAGATTTTAATGTGCATCAATACTAGTGTCCTAGTTAATGTCTGAACCCTAAACCTTTATTAAATAAGATTCCTGAAAACATGTGTCTTGTAATCTTGCTATAACATTTTTATAATCTGTATACGCTAAGTAACATTTACACACCAAACACTTCTCTTGCCAAGTTGCATGAAGGGCAGCCCCTAACGTAACCCAAAAAGTGGTGAAAGCGAAAAAGTTCCTAAATTATTATCATCTGCTAATTTACAGCTACTAGTGCAAAAAAGGCCATGGTCGATGTTACTCTTTATGATCTCTAATATTTGGTGTCTGTTATAGTCAGTACCTTACACCCTTTATAATACGACAACTGTCAAAATTTCCAAAAAGTTTGGGGATTCAAGAACAAACTATTACTTCCTGAATATGAAAATCTAAACCATCTACAAGGTTGGTGTTTCTAAAGTATTACTCCTCTAGTATATATATGAGCAAGAATATTCGTAACATCTTAAAAAAAGATTACGAGGCCACGAAAATAAGTAGTTCGTTGCGAACTGATGATCTCTGCTGCGACGATATGGTATATGAATAGTTTTGTATTTGATCAAAGTTCCAACTGGAGTTTTCTAACCTGTAATGCGAAGAAATTAAGTCATTCAAGGGAATAAACTGGTAGAATTCCAAAAAAGAAAAAATGATAACAAGCATTCAGAATCGATGTAGAACTTCTACCTTCCTAACAACTGTTATGCAGATAACTAGTAATTTCAATATACATGTTTCGACATATAACCTACAACTTGTCATCATAATGTTCTAGTAGATCATAAAGGAAGAGTTCTAATAGATTACAGTGTTGATCCAAAGTGGCTTACCACTATACACAGTGTCTTTACAACTTGTCCTACACCGATCGACCATTTTAGACAAATGCACCCAATAAATTTCAAACCCATGAGGTTTTATCTGGTGAATGTTTGGCAATTGCACACACATAACTTTCATGGAGCACAAACTTATTGTGCATGGATAAGTCTATCGTGGGCCACTTGCAAAATTAGTGTTTCCTTTTTAAATTTTGCGCCAATTTATCTCTGAATTTCACCCTATAAATATAGGCCATTCTCTTACTTAATTCCTCGTACCCCTACAAGTTAAGCAGAAGATTGAGAGAGAGATCAAGAAGAGGTTTTTTCGGAGAGCTAACAGTTGTCATATACTCTCAAGCCTCCTTGTTCTCTCTCAAGCTTAATTAACTAGCAATCTCCAAAATGGCCATCTTCAACATGGATCATCCTGCAGCGTTTGTCTTTGGTCTTCTTGGTACACACACAAACCCTAATAACTAGCTCAGAAATCTTAGCTTGTTCCAAGTGCATAGCTTACATAACTGTATGTGTTCTCTTCTATCATTGTTGATCATAACATCAAAACTGCATGGCACCCCGTATATTCTTAAAAAAAACTATTCAGATCATCTATTGTCCTAGAAGCTACTCTCTCTCTCTCTCTCTTGATTGTACAATGGCATTAGTGTTACATTTCCCTTATATGCTTATCCTCGCAGAAGATTGCTTTCTTATGAAAACATTTTCCCAATACTTGAAATGACTTTTAAATGATTCTATGCATGTAATACTGATTACAAATTATTTATTGAAACTCTGATTTGCAGGTAACATTATCTCCTTCTCAGTTATGTTGGCACCTATGTAAGTCAAATACATAAACATATGTGTATTGTTCAAGAATCTGTCCATAAAGAATAGATACACATACATACACTACTAAAAGCTATATGCTAATCTTGCATTTGTGTGTTATCTCAGACCCACCTTCTATAGGATATGGAAGAAGAAATCCACTGAAGGATTTCAGTGCATCCCCTACATAGTTGCACTCTTCAGCGCAATGCTCTGGATTTACTATGCATTTCACCAAGTTAACGTGTTCCTCCTTATCACCATCAACAGTGTTGGTATCGTGATTGAGTCAGCTTACATTGTCATCTTCATCATGTTCGCAACAAAGGCGTCCAGGGTATGCATATATTTGTATTCCATTATATTAGCAAAATTCAAAATCTTGCACCACAATTTAAGTTACTGAAATCCAATATGATTGATACACAGATATCCACCATGAAACTATTGCTTATATTGAATTTTGGAGGATTCGGGGCTGTTGCCTTTGTTTCTCAGTTCATCGTAAAAGAAGAAGCAACTCGGGTCAAGGTTCTTGGATGGGTTTGTGTTGCATTTTCAGTAGCTGTTTTTGCAGCTCCTCTAAGTATTATTGTGAGTCTTTTTTTGCTTTTGACATGACAATCTGAATCATATAAATTTTAACAATAATATGTAATGACTTGATAGCTTTAACCTAATTCTTATATTTTGTTATTATACAGAGACAAGTCATACGCACCAAGAGCGTTGAGTACATGCCTTTTGGATTGTCACTAACTTTAACCATCAGTGCAGTTATGTGGTTTATGTATGGACTGCTACTCAAGGACCTTTACATTGCGGTAATAACGAAGAAAAACTCATAAAGAAAATCTTCAACTTTAGAACTAAAGGAACCAAAAGTTGTTGCTGATGATAAATTTACATACTTTTTGTGTGTTTCAGTTGCCAAATGTTTTGGGCTTAGCATTCGGAATAGCTCAGATGGTTCTCTACATGGCATACCGCAATTCTAAGGGAGTGGTAAAAGGTGAGAAGCTACCTGACTACACATCAGAAATGACCAAATCATCAGGAGGTGGTTACAATTCTAACGATATTGAAACCACAAACACTCAACGCAAAACCCTAGTGGAGCCTGTGAGATCACCTCTCCAAGATGATATTGTTATTAATCCAAGAGCAGCTCAAATGCCACCAAGGGATGTTGCAATAGATGTTGCCAATCTGAACCAACAAGGACGCTTTGTTCAATGTGCTGCTTAATGGTGAGATCTACGGCAGCTAGTATCTGATCATCACTGATATTTTATGACTATATTTGCATTACTGAATTTTATTGTGTTTCCTTATCACTTCAATCGACACGTCAAGTAATCCGTTTTAGGATTGACTTGTTACACTATCCCTGTAATGTATCTATTCAATATGTAATGATCAAATGAAATGTATGACATTTCAATATAGGGTTTTTTGCCAAAACCACCTCTAAAGACCTCTTCAATACCTATTTTTTGAAAATCATTCTCTCAAAAAAATTGAGTTAACCCCCGCTAATTTGAAAACTATTAAATTTGACACCCGAGTAGGTAAAAGTTCTCGTTGACTTCGTTGACTCACAAATAAATAGTAATTTTGTCATTATTAAATATAATCAAATCAACCCATGTTAAGATTAATTAGTCTAATATTATTTTGAGATTAGGTTTATTAATGACAAAATTATTATTTAATTGTGAGTCAACAAAGTCAATGAAAACTTTTAATTGCCGGAATAAGTTGCCGGAACAATAATCGGGTGTCAAATTTAATAGTTTTCAAATTAATGTGTGGTTAAGTCAAAAAAAATTTGAGAGGGTGATTTTGTCAAATATTAAGTACTGAGGGAGTGATTTTCGACAAAAAAAACCCTTCAATATATAATGAAAAAATTTCATTGACGTTAGGGTTAGGGCTGATATTGATCTAGAAAGATGATGTGATTATTGAAATAGTCCGCCGGCACATTTAGCTTATTTATACTCCCTCCGTCCCAATCACTTTGTCACATTTCCTTTTTTGGCGTCCCAAAACAATTGTCACATTTCCATAAATGAAAACTTTCTTTCTTACTTTTACTCTCACAACTAATATTTATCATATATTTTATTCTTCCACATATTCTTTTTCATACTTTATCTCCTCACAACAACTCAATACCTTAATTTCCGTGCCCAAACCCAAATGTGACAAATGGATACAGAGGGGGTACAACATATTGGTAATAAATTATATTTACATGCGCTAGACCCTATAAGTTAAATCATTATAGTATTCTGATAAAGTGATGTATAATATAAATTATATTATAGCAGTGAATTTTGAAATATAAGGAAAAGCTCAAAGAGGACGGTTAGGGTTAAGTATTTATAACATAATCAGACATAATTTCAATTTCTGTTAAATCCAACAGCTCATATTTTTACAAATACAAACGCCCCATTAATCAAAAACAAACTTTAATCTAACTGTCATATTAATCTAATAAACATTGAAACATTTATCGTTCTCCTTAAACCTTGTCTCTGAATCACAGATAACATTAGTTTGAAAAACAAATGACTACACTGGAGGGTCGCATCTGCTAAAATAAACTCGTAACAAGAATGACTTAATGAGGACCTCCTTCCACGGCTCAGTGGCAAACTGATTATCAATAAATACATGGCTCAATTGCTGATAAATACGCTTCAATGGACTTTTGCAGCTGGCCTTTGTTTCCTCACAAACTGTGCTATCTTTTTTATCAGTTCTTGTACTGAGTTGGATGCTTCCTGTAAATAATAAATGATGCCCATGTCAAGTTAATAGTTAAAATCCAAGGTCCAACATGGAAAGGAAAAATTGACACAAAATATAATTCTCAAACCTCTAGCTGCTTTTTTAAGCTCTCCTCTTCTGCAACACGCCGCTCCCTCTCTTCAGAAAATATATCATTAAGCTCATTCTGTTCTTCACTCACATCCTTGATCTTTTTCTCTACTTGTTCAATCTAAACGAAAATTACTAGTTGGATTTTATAGTAAACAGCAAATACTCAAAGTAAATAACCTCTTATTTTATTAGAGTTTTTGTTGTTGTTTTGAAGTGTTTAATATATCCAGTGCATAACTCGTTCATGCAACTGATTTGACTGTGAAAATGCAGAATAACACTTCTCACCAGCATGTGAACATACCTGAGCTTGTAGTGACATATTCAAATCTCGTTCATACTTCAGTTCTATTTGCAATTCGGATAATTTTCTATCCTCTTGTTCCTGTATTCTGCATTAAATAAGCAAGAGAGTTTAGAAACTCAATTGTCAAACAATGATTGTCGCTAAGGCAAATTGCAGTAACCTCATCATCAAACGACGTGGTTTCTTCATTTAATTGATCGATTAAATGGAATCATGCGAGCAGTCAGAGTTGATAGATGCTGGCCTTTGATTCGTTCCATTTGGATAAATACTAATCAAGTCTTCAGTCATGTCTGATGATGAGGAATATGTGGTTTGGAAACGGCCCCACCCTTATTACTGGGTTGTCTTCGACTATTCACCTTCCAGGGTGTATTTCCGTTTGAATGATGTCCGTTGGAATGATGTCTCCATTGGAATGAAGTCATTGCCATTTAACGATTTATGAGGTTCTTCAAAAATCTTTCAGAGTCGATACATGATTTGAAATTGTGGAGTGGACTTGTTGGGTCTCTTGTTCGTTCGGGTGAGGGGATAAAAAGAGAAACTCACTGTTTTTATATTGAGAAGACTTCTTGGGATAAAACCATGTGAATTACCTACAACAATGTATCAGTAACTATTATTAATTAACATCACATGTGGAAGGATTTTACAAATTGAGAAAGCTATAAGGATAATGATAAACCCAGCTGGCAGTCGCTAGTACATACCATCCTGTACTGAGTCTACCGACATGACTTTGTTACCGCGCCGCGTTGTACATACCCAACTAACTGACAATTTTTCGTCCTAAAAAGAACGATCAAATTTGTTATAAAAAAAAAGTTTTGTAGTTAAAACTTAAAAGTCTGTTTCAAAATACTTGATCAAGTAAACAAACCAGTATCGCTTCTGCATTTGCACCAAGCGATTTTCAAGTCGTGAAAGTACTGTTGTACGCTCAAATCCTTGTTTGTCATGGGCAGGTTCGACAAAGTTTGCTTCCAGTAAACCTGAAACAAATATATTAATTAGCTATGACGATGAATCATAAATTAGCACTGAAACAGACTGACATATATAGTTAACCTATTACTCCACGGCCATCACTTCCACAAGCGTTCCAGAGCCTCCAAAATGGCTGTAAATGGATAAAGACAGTTAAAAATATCATCAACCAAAGAATGTTCATACTTCATACACAAATTACATAATCATTGTAATCATCTCTTGCATAGCTAAATTAAATATACTCATATAGAGATAGATCCTAATAGACCTTGATTAGTCTATTCTTGTGATAGACGTTGAACCCCTGAACATCTATATGATGAATCGCATCCTTCACAAACCCAAGGGTCACAACAGCTAACATCTGAAAAAGAGGCATAGTAAGTCTCTTGGCCAAACAAATAAAGTGATCATTTTAATTAAAAAGGCTTAGTGCCTGTAGATTTTACATTTGAGTCTGGGGGAACCCCCTTGGTATCGGGTTGTGGTTGTGGTTGTGTACGATATGTAATTTCTTGAGTGTGCATCAAATCATTGATGATGTTATGGTGCTCAACATCTCTTCCACGGAGAATAATCCTGAAGCCTTCTGGAAGTCTAAGATACAGAATTGATGCATAACTCTGAAACAAGGAGAATAAAACAACAATTTATTTATTGATCCAGCACGGTAACAAACACAGAATAGACTCCGAATGCCAGTTTAATGAAATGCACACCATACCCTAAGTGAATGACGATAAGTTAAGAAATGCCAAGAGTTGGGATACTGGGTAGCCATTTGAATGTTTTTCTCATCACGATTGACACCTCTAATCTGAATGTCCTGTAAACACGTGAACAATAAGTTGAAACATGGGAAACAAAAAACATAAATATCCTTCAGGGGACATCAGTAATAGCGCACGTGTTTATCAGCTTCAAAATCAAGCTCCAACTTTCCTTGATCATCCTCCCAGAGATTGAATACAATCACCCGTGTACCATGATCAGTCATCAAATTAAACTGCAAACGAAGGGTACAAATTTAGGTTGACTTAAATATTCGAGAAGTCTTGTAAAAACAGTTGTGGTCAAACCTTTGATCAAAGCTAAGTGAAGATGAGCTTCTCCCAACAAAATTAAAATGTTAAATAAGCAGTAACAAAAAACATCATCATAAAAATGGGAGGACTTACTTGACAGAGAAGATCATCCTCAGAGGTAAATGGAGACCAGCGGACAATTGTATCGACATTCTTATCCCAATCACTTTGTGTTGAGCGAATCAATTTCATCCAGTTCCCTGCCCCTTTTCATAATCCAGCTATTTTGATATATGGAAAAGTGTTATAAAAAATAAGCCCATTGAAATTCCAAGTGAATTATCACTACATTCATATAAATTTGTCACTACATGATAGGAAAAATACTATCCCTGCTCTATATGCAAGAAAGAAATGATTGAAACAAAAATTTACCATTGGGACTACTATATCTTCCTTCCCCGTTTTTGTGAGAAAGGTATACGAAAGCAATCCAATGCTTTGAGTGGGGTCTACAGAAAAGATAAATGAAGAATAAGTTGTAAATGTTATACTGCAATGACTCTAATATATCAATTACGATATATTACTCTCCAAATCAAGTAGAATGAACTACACGAGGATCTTATATAAAATGATTTGCATCAAGTTTAAGGTGCGCAGGCATTGTGATACCCACTTTGTGCATCAGATTCAGTAAAATAAAATTGATTATATGGAATTTAGCACTGGCGAGCGTCCATAATATTCTACCAATGTCCAACTCAGAAATACACACAGCACATACCTCTTTCCATCTATCCATACTTCGAGCACAGCGCAGAGACATGACACAATAGAGACCACAATAACGTCAGCTCCAAGCCTCATCGTACTTGTTTTGAATCCATTTCCGTCTGGAAAAACTCAAAAGCAAACAATTTAGTAAGCCAAGAAAGTGATAAAAATAAGCAGTCTGCAAGTTTCCGTTTTTTTCCGATTATGACTTACATTGTCCAATAGTATTTGCTATTCTGCTCTTTGCAGAATATCCAAGAGACATGCACTGCCTCATTTTGTCTGGACCCATTCCACCACCATTGTCTGCAAAAAAGATTAGAGAGTCAGTTGTTTTCTGCGAATGTAACCCAAAATTTGACTAAATATTGTGCACTAAGTAGGCGGTTCTTAGCATGCATTTCATGGGGCACCAAAGTGGCATAATCATTAACATATACAGTCAAATATAATGATAATTTGCAAGACAGGTTTACGTTCTACTATTGATACGAAATGATGGGGTGACACTGTCGCAGCACATATGGCATATAAAAGGAGGACGACGCAAATCATCTGACTAATTGTGTTGCATACCTTCAACAATTAACATTGGATTCTCATCTTTTTTGTTTGCAAGTGTGTCAATGTTAACATAAGTCGCTCCATTGCAGACCTAGTAGAAAGAATAACATGCAAGCCGTACAGGGAATTAATGATCAAAACTGATGACATCAAGGTATATGCAATGCAACAGTACTACACTATGGGTAAGTGGTAAAACCTCATCCAATGCATTGTCCAGAAGCTCTGCAAAAGCTGGAAGAAGAACAAAAGTTAGCAGACAGTATAAAAAATATTGGCATTAATAATACAGATACTTGAAAAAAGTAGTACGGATTAATAGATTACTCACTCAGTGATAAGCATGTCCTACATACATAAAACAAATATTGAAATCCACCAATGAACATTAGGCAGTGTATCCGCCCGTTCTGTATATTCTCCGTTACTTATTTTCAAAATCAATTAAGAAACGTGGAAGGAATATTCAATGAGTATATGACTGAACTCATATTCTCATTCCATTATATGCAGAGTTAAACTTATGTTAGATACGCCTCCTTGTTTCTCTTTCAGTAAGACTTAAAAAACAAATAACTTGGATGTCATATAATGTGTAATTTTTACACACATATGACATCCCGATATTGACCTAAACAATTCTATCACCCATCTTGCAATATTAGCTACCATATTTTTCTATTCGGAAGTCTCCCTTGACCGTGCCATCATCTATCATGATGAGAAATCATATCCTTACGCTAACGGAAACTAATGACATAATGGCCTAAAAGCACAATAAAATTTTATCCGTAACAATACATTTCATCAAATTACCTCCAAGAACCCACTTGTGACTCGTTGCATTAGAATGCAGGAACCTCGGGTGAACCCTAACATGATCCATTCCGGCTACACGCGAACACAAGAATTAGTAAATTCAACTTTCACAACGAATGAAGACAAATACTGAGAATCAACACATACCAGAAGTAGTAACCAAATCACCACCACGAACACACTCATAGTCCCCAGCCTTCCAAAACTGCTTACCACCACCATTACTAACCCTGCAACTCAAAGCAAGCTCACCAACCTCCCTCCCCTTCTCAGCCGCCATCTCAGGCTCCAGCGGAGCCAGTGTACCATCGAAACAATCACTGTCAATCCTCCGCCTCTTCCCGCCGTTTTGGCTTCCCTCCGCGTTTTTACTCAAAACCCTAACTCGCTTGGCGCGCTCCCTCTCCTCATCCTCTCGAATCAACTTCCTCAAATACGACCGTGCTTCCTCTTCTTCAGTACCGTCGGAGTCGAAATCGCTTCTGCTGGGATCCACCGCGGGAAGAGAGACAGTGTTGATCGGTACGGACGTGACGTCAGCAGGGTTTGCTTTCACTGTAGCCATTACTTTTGAAAACTCAAAAATTGTTTTCCGCTTTTTATGACGTAATTATTGGTATTTATACCTTCAGTTATGGTCCATGACGGCATAAGTCCTCGTTCGAACTTCTTACTTGATATTTTCATATTACTCCCTCATGTTTCTTAAATTAAATTTATTTTTTATATTAATAGGAAACTGATTAAGAGTAAAATTAAAGTTTGACAAGTTAGAATTTGAATGAAGAATATAAAGTTCTAGGAGAATAATTAACTTTTTGTAAGACGGTAGGACATAATATCGATCGTTCATTAATTATAATCTAACGGTTGAAATTTAAAGTAAAATAACCGTCTCGCAAATCCAACTTCCTAGTTTAGTTAAAACTCAACTTTAATCTCAACCGTCTATTTATTAAAATGGCTCAGATTTTGTCCTCTTGTTTTACATAAATAGAGGTTGTATCATGTGGAACCCTCCTTTTCATAGATCCATGGATCCCCTTTGCAGCCGTTGATTGCATTTTCTGTTTGCATTTTGGACGCACCAGATTGTGCCACGTGTTTGCATTTTTGAAATGCACACGTGAGTTGCACATGACAAATGCACACGTGAGTTGCACATGCCCATTAATGCGCTGGCACAATCTGATGCGTCTTAAATGCAAACAGAAAATGCAATCAACAGCTGCAAAGGGGGATCCATGGATCCGTGAAAAGGAGGGGTTCCACATGATACAATCTCTACATAAATATCATGTCTCACATAATCTCAATCCTGATTGGACAAATAGAAAAAAATAACGGAAGGGCACTTCAGTAATTTTGATAAATTACCAAAACACCCCTCACGTCAATTTAGTACGTAGATTGACACTAAAGGAACATTCATATTTCGAAGACAAAAAAGGTGATGGAAAGAATGATGTTGTAAGCTCAAACTTGAATAAGCTTCTCAAAATGAGACATGGCTGACGAAGGAAGACCAAGAAGCACAATAATGCTCTTCCTTTCTTTCCCGTGCGAAAGGAACAAACTCACCTCCTTTTCTGGGAGGGCCACAGAGCCGGAGAAGAGCGGCTCGCCCCAGCCGAAGTCTGTGGTGTTGAAGGACAACCTAGACCAAGTTGTTACTAGGAGTGTTGCAGCTAAAGATGGTCTCGCTCTTGTTAGCTCGAAGTAGTCTATGGCTGATCTCATGTAACTATCAGTGATTAACTCAACCGCCTGTTGGACTAGTTCAACTGTGTGCGATAAGGGGTTGCGTACAAGTTCTCCGGCTGTGGACATTGCGTTTGTTAAGACAATTCCGTTCCCAAAGTAGCCTTTAGGGATCGGTGGATCGAATCTTGAACGGCCATCAACTGCAAAGAGGAGCTTCGTTTCTTGATCTGGTTTCATTCTCAACGACTCAGTCCTTGCTTTCCATACAAAAGCCGAAAGGGCTTCAAAAGTTGTGCATTTTTTCAGTTTCCCATCCTGCATTGCATCCTTTTTAAGTGACTTAAGTTTGTCGTCATCAAAACAGAACGCTCTGTAGAGGATTTCCTCATTATAAAGTTCCTTGGTGTCCGAAATGTCCTGAATTTGCTCGAATTCTCGATGTACTGATTCGATCTTGGGTGGAATCCTGGCCTTGAGGATGCTTCTGTCAAGAAAGGGTGGAACTTTCAGTGCAAGCCCTCTAGTCATTTCGCCCCATGAGTTCACAAACTCCATTGCTCCTATCCCGTCGAACATGCAATGGTTCATCCCCAGTCCGAGTACAAAGCCTCCACATTTGAACTTAGTCACCTGAAACCAAAACCATCTCCATTTAAAAAACATTACAAGCTAAAAAAAATAAAAACAAAACACAAGAAGAACGAAAGGTGAGACAAACCTGTACAACAACTGGAGGAATTTGCAGTATATTCTTAGCACCAGGGACATCATACACCAACTTCCCAAGCTTAACCGGGTCAGGCTTCGTCATGTCACCAATGTCATCCATTCTACAATCAGCCACAGCCTCCACAAACACAGCTCCTTCTCCAGTGCAGTCTACAATCAGTTTCCCTTCTGGACTAATCATCAGACGCCCTGCAAGTGGGTAATAGTGAACCAGGACTTTAGATAGCGCGTAATTGATAACTGCAGCTGCACTGCCATTGCCCACATTTCCTGACCTGAAACAGTAGATTGTTCGCACGATCACAGCTATGTTCTGATCTAGGTTTGATAAGTAGTATAAGCCCTTTTCAGTTTCTTCCGCTGGTGGAACTAGCGTTGGCTCATCTTTCTTCACGTCGAGGACAGTCTTGCCGTTCATGTAGCCGTTGCAGTCGCTAGGGATCTGCTCCATATCAGCCAAAATGTGTCTCAAACCCTGAAAATTTCATAAATTTACATTAAGGATACAAAACCCTAAATTTTTAGCAAAAATGCATCTAGAAAAAATCACGAAAATTTCATTTTTCAGCAAACTAGAAGCACACACAAATCGAATGCCGCAACTTGTAACTCATGAGGATGATAAAATGTTAGCTGCAATGCAGTACCTTCTGCATGATGTCATCAGAGTCTTGAAAGGATCCATATATAAAGGTTGTATCATGTGGAACCCCCTTTTCAAGGATCCATGAATTCCTTTTGCAGCCGTTGATTGCATTTTCTGTTTGCATTTTGGACGCACCAGATTGTGCCACGTGTTTGCATTTTTGAAATGCACACGTGAGTTGCACATGACAAATGCACACGTGAGTTGCACAGCTCAACAATTATGCAATGCACTGGCAACATGAATCTGGTGCACACAAAAAATGCAATCAACGACTGCAAAGAGGGATCCATGAATCCATGAAAAGGGAGTTCCACATGATACTTTCCCTCCATATATATGCAGGATGAACTAAAAGGTTGTTGATAATATTAATAGGCTCATTTTTGTCACTGTTCGAGCATGAAAGAATTTCTTACTTATAAATGAAGGACCAGAAGATGAGACAGTGTAGTAAATGGTACTATTAGACAAATGAAGTTGAACCAATGAAATTGGTTGTGGCAAAATGCAAAGAAAGGATTGTTGTAGGAATTGACCTCCAAAATTAGTCTATTTACACTTCGTTTTTATGTTAAACCTTGCAGTGTGTTGGTTAGCATCATGAAATAAATGAGTTAAATGTCAAGGTATTCTAATAAATATAAAAATCCAAAGCTAATCTTAGTAATTATCCAAAGACAACATAGTTGCTGAAATAGTACATATAATGTTAAACTGACACTGAGATGGTGTACATTGTACAAGTAACTGGGCTGCATTAAAACCCATGCATTTAAATTAAATAAAAAGCTGGATTCGGCAAGTCCAGGTAGCTAAGTTTTAGCATTTGTTCCAGAGATGTGCTTAAACTATTTTAGGTTATAGCAGGAAGCTACTGCAAAATGCATACCTGATTTGTCTGAAGGATGGTTTGAACACTTAGTCCTTACCAGCATCATCTTCTTGACTTTTGTTATCTTTCTCATCTTCTTGATCCTTGTTATCTTTCTCATCTTCTTGATCCTTGTTATCTTTCTCATCTTCTTGATCCTTGTTATCTTTCTCATCTTCCTGACCTGATGTTTCTTTAACTTCCTCTTCTGGCTGTTTGTTTTCCTTATCTTCTTCCTCTTCCTCGTCTTCACTTTCTTCTTCTTTAGCGCTTGTGTCACTTTTTTCTTCATCTTCATCATCTGTCATGTTGCTTATAACTTCAGTAATTATCTCCTTGACCTCTGCCTTTCGATGCAGAAGGTCCACATCAAAGTGAGATCCTAAACAGATAAATGAAAGCAATTAAACTTTGAAGTCGACCGATCTACAAAATTATCTCCCAAAATAGACTGCAAATATAAATGGACAACAATTTAAATTACTAATCTTTACCAAGTTGTCGTAGGATATCAGATAGAGTTGCCTGAAATCCAACCAAACAGAGAAACTAGTGAGACAACACTAAAATATGAAAATCAGAGAAGATGCACAAGGGTGGATATACTTACAGTATTGAAGTCCACTTCCTTCAAAATCTTGACAACCACAGCATGCATTTCTTCTCTGGATGGTCCTTTAGTCTTTTTACCTTTCCCTTTTCCTAGATCAAGAAAGGCACCAAGATATGCTTATAAGAATGAAACTACGCATCCAACAAATTTGATAGAAATACATTCTGAAATCTCTTAAAAATACATCAGGTAGCATCTCTGAAGATCTTAACATTAACCAGTGGTCCTCTTTTGGTGTATATATATAATTAAACAAATCACAATTATATAGCAATACAATTAAACAAATCACAATTATATAGCAATATTTGAACTTAATTGTGAAAATAGTTCAGTGTCAACTTACCTTGGCTTGTTGCAGGACCTTTGGCCGAAGACTTGCTAGTTTCTTTTTTGCTTATAGTTTTTCTTGTATCCTTAATGTTCTTTTCTTTCACCGCTTCGACAGCTTGTTTCTTAGATGAAGAGCCTTTGGCTTTTGATTGTGAACCAGACACATTCTTTATTGATTTAGCAGGTGGAGTACCTTTCGGAATTTTAGACTTTTCTTTACTCACAGGCTCTTTGATAACTTTCTTCTTTGACGAGCCTTTGCGATCTGCCTCAGTTTCTTCCTCTTCTGATTTATCTGAATCAGTTTCTTCATCCGATTTCTCTACATGGTGCTCTTCAGATTCTTGCTCCGTCTCTTCTTCTGCCTTGCGAGCCTTTGTCTTCTTTTTTGAGGGTTCAGAGGATGTCTTTCGCTTCTAAAACAGGGGTAAAATCAGATATCAAGGTGGCAGATAAAGATAAAATCTTCATAGTTGATAAGTTGACAAGTTGAATTTCAGGAATTAAGAGCACAATTCAGTGCCACGTATGAACTTGCAGTTACTCTAAGTCATTTACACACAAAAATAGAGAAGAAATAGGTCACAGACTCAAGTTGCTAAATAACAACATCAGTCGGTCATTTTGAACTGTGCCATGCCAAAATTATTTGAAATAAATGTTGATACACCAACAACCAAAAGTAATCATACTGTAACAGAAATTTGCAGATTATAGCCACAATGAGGCATGATTAAGCAAGGGAGATAATATATTTGTGAAAATTAAGAAACTTAGTAGCAAAACATTTATAAGTATGAGAAAGCAGAGAGACATAATTTTTTGAAAAGAGCTATAAGCGAACCTTGGCTGGCATTCCTGAAGATGTATCAGCTTTTGTTGGGGTGACTTTTCGCTTGGGCTTACTTTTCTGAAACATAATAAGCAACAGCTTTAAAAATCCAACTACGTTTTCAAATGCATAGCATAGGAGAGTGGTACATCTGCACCACATAGAAATGATAAGCGACCTGTTCTGCACTTGAACGTAATGTATCAGTTGTAGCACGAGGAGACTGTAAAAACTCCATCAGCTTCACAGAAAGTTCCTCCTGAAAAATTAGTGTGGTAGCATTAGTCAATTATCACAGGCAAGCAAAGACAGGTTTCAGATATAGAGGCATCATAATTACCTTCTTGACAGTAGCTTTGTTTACTTGAATATCAAGCAAATAACAATAGTCAATTAATTTTTCTTTCACACATTTGTCAATCTTTTCTTTAATTTTTGCCTTTTGTTTCTCCTGTCAGAAAAAACAAGAATGTGAATGTGTAGAAAAATTTCAACTATGAGACAATGGCTATTTGAATGGTGAACCCCGAGTACTAGGCATTGAATTTACCTCATTATCTGACCATACAAATCCAGAGAACTGGCCTAAGTTTCTTTTAAGCATATGCACCTGATATATAGAGTACAGATGTACAAGTCAGTTTCTGAATCATCAAGTTTGGTTACTTGCTCTCTGAAAAGTTTTACACACCAAAACTAGCAATGGCATTGAAAGAAAATTGTTTGTGCAGAAATGGAAGTAATTAACATGGAAAAAGCTCGTATTACCTTAGCTTTCTTTCCAAAAATAATTGTATGTAATAGTTGCAGATTGTCATCGGGTTTCCTCTTTGACAGTTTGTGTGCCACTGAAAGATTAACAAAAAAGACAAAATGAGCTAATTTATTATTAGTTACTGAGGTTAACAAATTAAGTGCACAAAACAGAGAAATCACAAGATTCAGAAAAATGGCTGGAGTCGAGTACAAGCTACGCAGAACCCTAGTTAAATTTCTTGTGGGTAGGTTTGAGCTTTCCCTATCTATTTATTTAAACAGACTATCTATTAGATATGAAAGCTTTATAAGGCCCTCTGACATCAAATCCAATGAAACAGTGAGTGCTTAATTTCAAATATTCACAAGTTATGTCATGAAAGCTACTTCGGGATTCTACTAGATTTCAGAGCAAACTTAGGGCTACATGTAAGAAACATAAAACCATCTTAAACACCTCAAAAAAGCCAATGCAGATTGCATGAGACATGACACTCACACTGTCAACTAACTGTACAATAGTAGTTACAGCTTTTCCCACTGTCTATTGCATTTTAAGCATGCCTTTTTTACATCAACACTTGATTAAAAATAAACATCCCCCAAATCTCCAACAAAGACAATTCTTACCCAAGCATTGATCCGCTTAAAATTCTTTTTTCTGAAACAAATACAATCAGACCTTGCAACAACAGCATGTGCCAAGTAAAATAATGAAGTAATGAAATCATGTACAAGTAACAACAGCATATCAATGATTACATGCTTCAAAGAGTACATCTTCTTACATCAAGCAATGAAATCATGTACAAGTAATGAAGTAAAATAAGATCTCTAGAGCCTCACCATTAGGAATTTCTGATAGCTTAACCCCACTGCCCTGCATTTCAACAACAACAAAAAATGAAAAAAGTTAACTGATGAAAATCAGTATATTCTCAAGATCATAACATAGTACATTTACCTTCTCAATTGATACATTCTTAGGTGTGGTAGATTTCACAACAGAGGGCACAGAGTACCTCTCCACAGTCTTCCTCTCCCTTGTTGGCCTCTCGTTAGGAGTAACAGGCTCCTTCTCTTCCAACTCTTCACCTTCATCCATCTCGTCATCATTTTCACTAACTTCCCTTTTCTCGCTCAATTTATCCTCATCTTTCTCTTCTTCTTTTTCATCCAATTCTTCCTCTCCTTCCTTCTCCATCTCTCTCTCGCTCAATTCCTTCTCATCTTTCTCCTCCTCAGCTTTCTCGTCAACCTGCTCTTTCTTCCCATCCTCTTCCTCCACTATTTCAGCATCCTTCAACTCACTATCAGCATCCTTAAAATCCTCCTCCATCTCAACATCCTCGACCTTCTTCTCCTCCGCGTCTCCAGACACCATCACAGCCCCCCAATCAAAACCCTAAATTGACGAACCCCAACAAAAAACCCCTAATCCAGCGCTTTGCAAGAGCAAACCTTTCTCAAACCAGAACGTGAAATTTCAGAGTCTAAATCCGAATCCGCAGCTCCAAATCAAATCTCGAATCCCAATTTCGTCAATATTTTTTGGATTTATGGCGGGAGGGATGAATTGGCGGGCTTCAAAACTCTAACAAAATTTTCAGTTTCGATCAAGCGCCACTCGTTTTTGTCTCTTGTAGTCTTGTTTTCCTGCTTTCGTTTCCACCACACGTCCTTCCCACCGCGGAGGACAATCATACAGCGCCGTTTCGGTCACAAACCGACTGGGCCGGGGAAGCCCATTTATTTTGATTGTTTGTTAATGGCAGCCCAATTGGTAATTGATGATATGGATTTACAGAACATGGATTTACGGTTATTTTGAAGCCAAATTATTTTAGCCGTATTACCCTTATTTTTTTAATTTTTACATTAGTAAATGTGGTTAATATTAATGTAAATATAACTAGTTACAATAAAACTCGAAAGTAGATCAAAGATCGACACCTTAACACAAAATTCTTAACGTATGGAAACCTTAAAACCACTACGTTCAGCCTTCTGATATTCAGAAACATCACGAGACATAAAAAGGAAAACACTCAGTGTGTGAGGCTTTAACTGTTGTCCTTTAAGTTATCATGGCTTTGAAACAAGTACTCTGCTATAGCAGACTTTTTAGTGCACAAATATATGCATATTAGTTCATATCACAGTTCAGCTGATCATTATCAGAATTTGAATTCAGAACTGAGAGCTGTGAGTTTGAAACATGATCATGCATGGGAAATTAAGAAGCTGGGAAACTCCTTTTTGCACTTTAGGTTACAACTTTTTAGGTGTTCCATTCAACAAGATGAGTATTCAATTCTCCTCTGTCTATTCACCCTAGCAATGAAATCATCAGCTCTTTTACTCAGCTCCTCTGCTGACAAACTCCTCACCACTGATGCCTTACTTCCACAAACCTCCTCTTTATCGAGTCTACTTTTCGAATGGGCTTCAGCCTTGATCCATTAACTGATGATGATCTTCTAACATCAGTGATCTTCATGCACTGATTTTGAACCACTGTGTTATGATCAGATGTAAAAGACTTCTGCTGCTTCAAGCTCCGACTTTGGCTAATATACTCATGGTAATATTCTTCGGTGACGGGTTCTTGTGAAGATTTTGAAGTGTGCAACTTGGACTCTCCAACAAGGACAAAGACTATCAAGTTTCCAACTATGAACAAACACTTGGGTGTTACTAAGTTAGGTATGAGATTTGGGAGTGAGGTGATGAGTGATTCAACTGATGGGTACCAAAATGGGCTCAAAAACACCAAGCTGCATGCCAATGCTGTCAAAATATATACAGAGAAAGCATTGTTGTTGCTCTTAAGGTGATTCTTGAGGCCTGAAGACTGGTGCATGTTCTTGCTGTAGTCATTCATGGCCTCAAACTTCTCAAGCTTCATTGGATCCATATAGATATATAGGATCAAAAGGGATGAGTTAAAAAGTGAACTAGGGTTTCTCTAACCAAGAGCTTTATCTTGCTAGAAGTTGTAGTAAACTGCTTCCATGCTTGAATAAAAGAGCTTGTGGAGGAATGTGAATGAAATGGGTTATATATAGCAGTGGAGAGATTGATGAAGAAGCTGAGTGATGAGTGGATGCGAGTGTGTGGATTTGCTCAATGGTGTTTACATGTTGGATTTTTTTGAACCATTATTTTTTGAATGATTAATTGTTACTTTTGGGTAAAGCTGCATAGTGTGTATCTTTGCATCTTTATTTACAAGATGTTCTTTTCTGTTGATACTGTTTCAATTAGGTCTTTCACCAAAATTTTCATAAAAACGCATTAAACATATGTTTAACGATTTCATTTTAATATTCTTGCCAAAGTACTTAAAGGGAACTATTGAAATGAGCTACACTACTGAATATAGACCATGAAAGTGAATCCATCTTTTGATTTTCATAATATTCTTTTCGCAATTGTAATACTTAACTTCTAAGGTACATCAACCTATTTAACTCACACCAAATGTTCAAAGTAAAAACTCCACTTGAGGAAAAAGAAGTGGATCTCAAGTTCTTCTTTACATGAGTATGGAGCTGAATGCTGTAGATATCTTCCTTTTGTGCCCCAATGGAAGGGAAAGGGAAGCACCCAATGAATCATTTGACAAGTCCTACCACACCTTTTACTTTCATCACTTGACCTTTCAGTTACACTGAACCACTCAACCATACAGCCCTCCCCGGAAAGAAACTGGATACGGTTTTAACGTTACATGCACCTCTTTTAGAAATGAGGAACCACGACGTGTTACAGTCCCATATTGGTTAGATGGAAAATAATCTGAGGATATAACTTCAAGGGACTCTCTTCCATAACAAACAAGTCTTTTGTCGTGAGCTCTTCCCTTTAGCTTGTGTCATGATGAAGTAACATGCACATTTTCAGCAATAGTAAGATGCAAAACTGCAGCATTTTTCAAACTGAGTGTTGCATGTTTTTACGTACTAATCGAATACGTTATAAATATGAAAAGTACCTGCACAGATACTAAACCAATTGATTGAAAATTTCACAGATAGATTATGAACAAAAGCTCAACTTTTCAAAGGCTTTCTTTAGGGTCTAGCAGTGGCAGACAATTGTTTCTAATGCCATGTCATTTTGCTTTGTCCTCCTTAATATCCTTCCTTTCCGATTCACCTGCATCCATTTAATTAGTCACCCATGAGGCATAATATATACTTTCTTTAACGCTTCATTATTCACAGAATGTTTTTTATGTAAATAGTTTAAGGCTATCAAGTTTGAACTCGGATTTGTGAAACATACTAGTATACAACAACAGTGTACAGTTTTCTAGAACAAAAAGTCAGACAAGATATTGTCAAATATTTCAGTGCTAATCTGATAGTGTTTTCCATTATGCAGGTATAAAGAAGGCTAACACTACACATTTTGAAGAGCTTTAGGCAGTTGAACTTAGCTTTCATGAATTCATCTTTCTGCTTTAATAATGCATCTTTGCTAACATTGATTTATTCATAGAAATATGCTCCACATAAGGATAACCACAATGTGCTTTTTTAAAACTTGGAAGTCTTGGCTCAAAAACACTGAACGGAAACTCAAATTGGGCATCTGGGTGCCCCTGAAGCAGGCCCTCATTGACCACTAAAGCCAAAGTAACAACATGAGGCCACTCAGTTCATGTTTATCATGCAAAAAAATTCAATACCCTGCTAACAGTGTAAAGTTTATAAAATCATATACTTCCATTTTTCTGAAAAAAGGAATAAAACAGCATTGTACAAAGAGGTGTGTCCAATCGGACTCAACAACCTGTCTACTTTCTGGTACAAATGATGCTACAAAACTGAGACTGATGTTAAATAATCATACAGGGCAAGGACTTTGCCAAGTCGCTATGTCATTAACGAGTTCACGTAGCTGATCAATGAGCTGTTTTATGTACTTGTTCTTCTCTGCAATTTCCTGCAGACCAAGAATCTCAGTAAGTCATAAATTACATATGATGATGGAAAAGAGAAACAATAGGAGACTCAAATTTCCACCATGTGTGACTACTTAAAAACCACTCTTGAATGTACCTCTCTTAAACTGAGTGCTTGGGCTTCCAAAGCCTCGACATCAGGCTCCTCCACTGGGGAGTCTATACTCATTTCATCCGCCTTCTCCTGGTAAGACAAAGGAGATGCATCAATGATGGTTGTAACTTCTGCTAAGTTACTCTAAATCAATTTAAAACTACATAAACAACAGCGATTGTACAGTACCTATCATCCATTACACAATATCATTTTGAGACATAATTGGCATGAGGGGTTGATTTATCCCATTTAATACTTGAAAACAATGTTATAGCCATGAAAAGAAAGGCAAACAGTTTATTTCTGAAGCAATCAAGTGATAACAAGAACAAACGCAAACAGCAACATCCTCGCTTATTTGAATATGCTCAATTGCATTAGAATCCCACTACAAAATATCAAATGTGCAGAATTACAAACTCAACGTTCTAAATATAATTATGGAACCTTTATTGCGACTAGGGAACCTATTCGAAAGCTTCAAAGTAATTCTTTTATTGTTTTAGCAGGAGGGCGGATTCGACCAGCAGTGAATGAATGAATAAATGACAAGATGATATATACCTAAATTTGCTTATGAAGCAGATGCTTCATACCTCTAACAATTGAATGACTAAAAAAAGACCAATTACATATTTTTTCAAGACCAAAACCCTAAGACTAAATTCAATACCAGAAAAGCACAAATCTTTAACCTCAAATTGCAATTTTGTTAACAAAATCAAAATTAGGGTTTCATCAATTCACCTTCACACTGTTCGGAATCGCAACAAGAACAGCCCTAAGCGCCGCAACAGACGCCTTATACCTCAAACGGGCCTCATCCAAGGCACCACCACCCGAGGTATGAACGGAACCACCGCCATTCGAATCATGATGAGAGGAAGACGAATCCGACGAAGCGTCCCCATTCAAAACGGCGGCGTTTTGAGTGGAGGATGGAGTGATGGACCATAAAGCTGGATTGCACAACTCGTCGTTCATAGAGGAGAGGATTTGGTACGCGGAATCCACCGTCTCCTCTAGATACTTCTGTCCTTCGATCGCTAACTCTCGCGTCGTCTTCGCTTCATCGGACGGCGTCGAAGCTTTGTCGTCTTCCATCGCAGATCTGTTCTGTCGTAACGGCGCCTCGCAACTGATTACAAAAACCAAAACGTATACGCATAAATTATATAGCGACGGAAATGTTGTTGTTGAACATCAACTCTTTCGTTGCTAGAAGCGCATCTACGAGATAATTCCGAAAATTTTAATTTTTAATAAACGAAATTTTGATAGAAATATTATTAAGAACACGGTTGTAAGCATGCAGCTTACAACAAATTACAGTAAGTTAAAACTACGCCATATTATTTATATTGATGCATTTTTAGGATGCACTGACACATTTATTAATGTAACTTCAAAATACTATTCACTTTGTTTCTCAATGTTTATCTACTTTCCATTTTGTGTCCCTTAAGTCTATTTTCTTTTAATATCAATCATACATTCTATTTTTTACTCATATACTTATAAATCATTTATACTCAACATACATTTTATACCTTTTTTTAATCTTAATTAAAGCGTATTTTGTGCTTTTGTACAAATAAATAGATACAGAGCGAGTATGATTTGGCTCATCAGAGTGAATCTTCATTTTTTCAATCGGGTTGTATCTGAGTTTGGCATTACACATTGTAATGTTTGCAAACAAATGTTTGATTGTTTTCAACTCCTGCTCTAATGTATATTGCACTCACATTAAGTCCTGTAGTCGGTAACCAAATGGAATTATATTACAGGATTGCGATAAAACTTTTTTATTTATTTCGCGCAACTTTCATCGCTTTTTTTCTACCAACTTTTCTTTCCTCAAGAACTTTCTATTTTTGTTGTTGTTGCATACTTGGAATTTTTATCTCCATAAATATTCAACAGCAATGGTAACAAATCTTCACAGATAAATTTGGATTCAAATGAGCTGTCGAAAATAAAAACGGTAGCAAATCGAATTTATTGTAGAGTCATATCTTTCACTATAGTATCTATTCAAATCTTTACATTACATCAATCCTTGGAATTTCATATTCATTGTTTCAAAAATATATATGGTTATCCATTTTCATTTCCACAAAAAGCACATACTTTTTCGGCACATGAAACAAATTGCAAAAAGAAAAGAAATATACAATTATTTAGAAAATATCTTTTACTATGAGTACAAAATATGGGATTAGGATCTGTTCAGCAAACACTTCTTTACATTGAGTCAAAACGACCGCATTTTACTATGCATAAATGTTATAGCTGTAAAAACATTAAAACGATATCATTTTGATTTAAAATTATAAAAATGATCAGTGTAAAAGTGGAGTTTGGATTTCGGGTAAATTAAAGTTTTGTAAGATACGATTATATTATCGGAATTGTTCGTTTGATTAATTTGATGGTTGATTTAATATTAATTTTTAATTGAAATAGATGGTTGAATTAGCAAAATACATTAACCGTCTCACAAAAACTTGTATGTCCTTCTTGAACTTAATCCGTAAAAATATTTTATTTTTATAAATCTCTCATTTTCTATTATAAAACTCCCAAGTCATTCACACCCAAAAATCACAAAAATATTAATTGGAGCAGGAGAGGTTTTGTTCTGTTCATCAGGTTTTGTTTTCTAGGGTTTCTGGAATTTGAAATTTTCGATCAAAATCTGAGCATGTTTTTAATTCATTTTCAGTTGATCAGATTGATGAAGCAGTAAAATCATCTGGATTGAGGAGCGATTTTTCTGGCGTTGCATCCGCTGCTCAGGCAGTGTTTGTAGATTCGGTGGTAATTAGTCATAAATCCTTGTTTAAAAATTGTATCACTCGATTTGATCTCTGATTGATGCTTCCTTGCTGTTAATTTTTTTTGGTTTATGATCAAGGAATTTTAGGGATTTAGTTAATGTCAGTCATTTCTGGTGTTTTGATGCTGGTTGGTGTTGTTTAGTGAGTGCCTTGAGATTTTAGCAATGTGTGATGCTTGCAGTGTTTGATGATACTGATTGAATGCCCAGGCTAACTGGTCGTCAAGTGCATGCTCTAAACTGTGGGCGTAGGTTAATGTAGATCAGCTGTTTGATATAAATTTTGTGAAGTGATAAATGGTTATATCTTCGGAAAAGTATGTATGTAGTGGGAATGTGGATTGTTTTTCAGTTTCGGAACTGTTATTAGGGCTTTGTTGGATTTACCATCGACAGATTGAGGGAATTGTTTCATAGTTAAATCCTTTTGGACGCGTCTGGATTTCTTCAATCGCATGTCAACCATGTTTTGAGTTTTGATGAGTATTTTTGTGTTGCTGAAACATTGTAGATTTTGTATTGTGTGTGCAATACATAGATGAATTGAAAAAAGTTCGGTATTACCTGCTTTACCAGTTATTAACAGTCTAATTGATTATTTGGTAATCTGTTCAGGAAGTTTATCCGATTTAGTTGCGTTATGAAATTTCCATTTTTATCAGTCTTTATGCGATCCAGGTCAGGGATATTTAGATTCTACCCTATGTGTTGTCATTAATATATCTGGTAATTGTTGCATTCAGTTTGCATCTGAATTGTATCAATTGCCGCTGAGTTTATTGTATTTTCTCGTCATATGCTGTTATTTATCCAAGTTTTATTTGCATTGAGTTTCTTACGAGTCAAATCTTGCAATATTTTGAAATCCTTTAAATGATATGTATACTTTTCCTCTTGTCAGGTATCACATTGAATATCAAACGTTTTTTGACAATTTCAGGAGGGACAACACTTTAAGTAGGCAGCCAAAGTCTGAATTAGGACTGTATTTATCACGTTCAGGGAAGCTACGTTCTGAAATGGAGTGTAACAAAGATGAAGCTGACCGAGCACTCCAAATTGCTTTGGCTAAGTTTCATGAAAACGATATTCATGGTGCTAAAAGATTTGCAAATAAGGCCCAGAAATTGTTCCCTGAACAGGAGAGGATCCAGCAGTTGCTCGAGACTCTCAATGTACATATTGCTGCAACAAAAGGTAAAATGGATTGGTATGCCATCCTGAATGTGAATCCACTGGACGACGAAGAAGCAATAAAGAAATCCTACATGAAGATGCTCCTTCTTGTGCACCCAGACAAAAACAAATGGGTTGGGGCAAACGAAGCATTTCGCCTTGTAAGTGAAGCTTGGACTATACTGCATAACAAAGACAGGAGAGCAGCTTATGATCATAGCAGAAAAGGGAAGCAAATATTTCAAGACACGCCTGTTGCCAGTGTCAGTACTAGCTCTTCTATTCCATTCCCAGGCAGTAGTAACGGCATATTTGATAAGAATGCCATAAATCTAACGACTCCGCCCACAGATTTTTGTCCAAAGCCAGCAACTAACCAGAGAACACAAAAAGAAACTAGAGGGTCAGATCCAAAACAACAAGCTGGACAGGGGGGCAACGAATCTAAATC
The DNA here is from genome assembly GCA_006409495.1 of Sedum album. Taxonomy (NCBI): domain Eukaryota; kingdom Viridiplantae; phylum Streptophyta; class Magnoliopsida; order Saxifragales; family Crassulaceae; genus Sedum; species Sedum album. The sequence continues at coordinate 109,016 of QZGG01000109.1, forward strand.
CAAGAAATACAGACCTTCACAGAAAGAAACTTTTTGGACAGCTTGCACACATTGCAAATTCAAGTTCGAATTTCAGAGGATTTATGTAAATGCTAAGCTGTTATGTCCGCGGGCAGAATGTAAGAAGATATTTTCTGCTACTGAGACAAATCCCCCACAACTGAAAGAATCAGAAAAAAAGGAAAGTGAAAGCAGTAAAAAGCGAAAACTGAACAAGTTTACTGAATCTGGAGATTCGCCAACTAGCTCACCCCCTGCTTTAAAAACCGCCCAGGTTCCACATTTTGGGACAGAAACTACCAGTGCCACTGTCTCTGCCACCATTCCTGCAGAACCTGGGAAGAGGATTCAAAATCTTATTCGAAAAGAACCACCAATATTGTTCCATGAGAACACATACTGCAGAAATGGCAATAGGGCAAACAGTTGTCCACAAAATGATCTTGACTTAGATGGTAATCCTACAAGGAAAAGGTGTATAAATGGCAAAGAAATGCCAAAAGATGTTCCATATGAAAACGGAGGATCTGTTTCTCTGGCAGAAAAGCCAGTCAATAGATTAAATGAAATGTCTCGTGAGAATGTTAAGGAAAACTGAGAAAGATAGCTAACGCAGCTATCAGGGAAAAATTGATGGACTGGAAGAATAAAGCTGCTGCCACTTCAAAGAAATCATGCCAAGTTGGCTCCTCAGGTGTCAAGGGTAAGCAGTTGAAAGGTAAGACTTAAGAGTACTTATAATTTCTTATGACTTGAGTTTTCTACTTTGCTAAATTATAAAAATGCAGGGTCCTCAAATTTGGTATCTGAAAAAGCTGGTGATGTGACTCCTCCCCCATCAGATGCCAAAGGAACTGGGATGGAAGTCCCGGATCAAGACTTTCACAATTTTGACTGCCGCAATGAATGGAAATTTGAAAAAGGTCAGGTATGGGCACTGTATGACGAGCCACATGGACTTCCTCGGTTATATGCTGCTGTAGATAGCATGGTTTCTCAGAAGCCATTCAAGGTGATGCTCCGCTGGCTCCACGCCAAAAACAATGAGGAGTTTGGACCAATGGAGTGGATTGCTTCAGGTTTCCAAAAAACTTGTGGGGTTTTCTATAGAGGAGAGCGTGAGCTAGTAGATGCTGAACTTTGTTTTTCTCACATTGTAAGCTGCAAAGTAGGCGGTCGGGGAGTAACCCACATATACCCCAAGAAGGGGGATGTGTGGGCAGTGTACAGAAACTGGTCCCTCGAGTGGGATGCCAGTGTGCGTTCTTCTCCTGAAGTCTTCAACCAGTTTGACATAGTAGAAGTGCTTCGGGATTACACTGAGGAAACTGGTATAACAGTTGCACCACTCATCAAGGTTCCTGGATTCAAGTCTGTCATGAAAAGGAACTCTGATCCTTCCTCATACATGAGATTTCCAAAACATGAAATATTCAGGCTCTCACATCAAGTCCCATTCTGCCTGTTGACGGAAGACAGTTATCCAAGAGCCCCAAGGGGGTGCATTGAGATAGATCTTGGCGCTGTTCCTTCCGATTTTGCTGAGCTGATCCCAGGAGAATCCCCCTCAAACAACCTCGGAAAGGAGAGTTGGGTTGGAGGAAGGTAAACTGATCATTTTTCTTGAGTACATGGGTTGTAAATCATCCGAACAATATCTCTCATTTATAGTGCCGAATGCCGACAGTTCTGTAGAACTGTATTTATGTACCTTTACAGGAAACCAAACCATGGTTTCGAGTAATATGTTGCTCAGACAGTAACCTCCACTCCATATAAATGAGACCATTATAATATCTCAGCCTTTTTATATACTTTGTGTTCCATTGCATTACACAATGTTCCTTGCCGCTGTTACAATCAAAAACATGACTTGAAGCTACTGAAAAAGTAGACTGCCTTAATGTACAGTACATGAAATTTTTTACTACAAACACTGAGAGTTTAATTTCTCAAACAACAGTATTACTGCTTAAACCAAATTTTCCGACCCTCAAAAAGCATCTTCTCGGCCCAATACTAAACGCAGCGTTTTATGCAAACCATGAGGAGTTAGAAGAAGCTCAACTACCAACTGATACATCACAATTAACAAACCAAAATGGAGACTGCGAGATCTCGATCGGCGGAGCTCTCGATGCTCCACAACTCCTGCCACGTCAACTGATGGCAAACGCACCATCAACAACAACAACGCCACATTCTTCACCAAGACCCACCTCGGAATCATCGAATTCAATCCCCATTTTCAATTCTTCTCAAAGTTTCCACCTTTCTTCTTCTGTCGCTCGATATGGAGATACCTCTCTCCAGATTCCATTCGATTTCGATCGATCGGAAGCGGATGGAGTTTTACGGAGGATTTAAAATTCCGTTGCTGGAGAAAGGAGCTTGCTTTCCATCTGGATTCGGATTCAAGTTTAATAGACAACGTAGTACATTGCGGAGGACGTCGTTTGCTGAAATTCGGAGTTCGTTAATCGAGCAGCTCAAGCCTCGGCCGAAGCCCAGACCCAATCCTGAAGTCGTCGTTGATAATGCGAATGTAGAAACTACCGAAGCTTCTGAGCGATCTGGAGTGAATCGAGCTTCTGTTTCGGGATTGTGTTGTCAGATTGAGAAGCTGGTGTTGTGTAAAAGGTATCAAGAAGCTTTGGATTTGTTTGAAGTTTTGGAAGGTGAGGAAGGGTGTGGTGAGGTTGGTGGCGAGACGTTCGATGCGTTGGTGAATGCGTGTATTGGGTTGAGGTCGATTCGTGGGGTGAAGAGGGTTTATAATCGGATGATTGAGTCAGGTTTTGAATTTGATCAGTATATGAGGAACAGGACTTTGTTGATGCATGTTAAATGCGGGATGATGTTAGATGCGCGGAAGCTGTTCGATGAAATGCCTGATCGGAATATTGTTTCCTGGAATACTGTTATTGGAGGGCTTGTGGATGCAGGCGATTACGCTGAGTCGTTTCGGTTATTTTTAGAGATGTGGTGTGAGTTTTCAGAGGCTGGCTCGAGATTGTTAGCTGTTATGCTTAAGGCTGTGGCAGGGATGGGAGTTGTTTCTTTTGGGAGGCAGTTGCATGCTATTGCGGTTAAGATGAATTTGGGTAGTGATATTTTTGTTACTTGTGCGTTGATTGATATGTATAGTAAGTGTGGAAGCATTGGAGATGCGCAATGTGTATTTGATGAGATGCCGAATAAGACTACAGTGGGATGGAATACGATTATAGCTGGGTATGCACTTCATGGGTATTCAGAGGAGGCTTTGGATTTGTATTACGAAATGAGAGATTCGGGTGCTAAGATGGACCACTTTACCTTTTCAATTGTTGTTAGAATATGCACTAGACTAGGATCTTTAGAGCATGCCAAACAAGCTCACGCAGGCTTGGTACGGAATGGTTTTGGGTTGGATGTAGTTGCTAGTACTACTTTAGTCGATTTTTATAGCAAATGGGGTAGGATTGAAGATGCAAGACATGTTTTTGACAGAATGCCTAGAAAGAACATCATATCCTGGAATGCGTTAATAGCTGGTTATGGTAATCATGGTCGAGGGGTAGAGGCTGTTGAGGTTTTTAACAAGATGCTTCAAGAGGGTATGATTCCCAACCATGTCACTTTTCTAGCAGTTCTCTCTGCTTGCAGCTACTCGGGCTTGTCAGATCAGGGATGGGAGATTTTCGAGTCAATGACCAGAGATCAGAAGATCAAGCCCCGCGCAATGCACTATGCATGCATGATTGAATTGCTCGGTCGCAAGGGTCAGCTTGACGAAGCCCTTGGACTGATAGAAGATGCTCCTTTTGAGCCAACTGTGAACATGTGGGCTGCACTGCTCACGGCTTGTAGAGTCCACAAAGACCTAGAGCTTGCCAAATACGCAGCTGAAAAAATCTACGGTATGGAGCCAGAAAAGCTTAGTAATTATGTTCTCCTCTTGAACATATACAACAGCTCAGGACAGCTAAAGGAAGCTGCGGCAGTCTTACAGACATTAAAAAGAAGAGGTCTACGAATGCGTCCAGTTTGCACCTGGATTGAGATCAAGAAACAGTCGCATGTCTTCCTCTCAGGGGACAAATCTCATGTCCAAACCAAAGAAATCTACGCCAAACTGGACTCCCTAATGTTCAAGATAGTCACTGAACATGGTTACCATACTGAAAACCATTCCTTGCTCCCTGATGTAGATGAGCAAGAAGAGCGCATGCGAAAGTACCATAGCGAAAAACTAGCAATTGCATTCGGGCTGATTAACACAGCCGATGAGACACCTTTGCAGCTTTTGCAGAGCCACAGGATGTGCGGAGACTGCCACAATGCTGTTAAACTTATAGGTTTAGTTAGTAGGAGAGGATAGTTATAAGAGATGGTAGCAGGTTTCATCATTTTGAAGATGGGAAATGCTCATGTGGAGATTACTGGTGACTGATTTGCTTAGCCTCTATTGGTAGCATATGTATTAAGTTGTAACATGTTAAGCTTACACAGTCAATAATGATATTTTTGACACCTTGTGTCCCAAAATTCATCTCACAACTGCTGATTTGCCATGGAGCATTGCAGTTTTGGCTTCGACAACCTTGAGCTAGAGATTTAGCAATTTACTAACTGCTCATCTGTGATCATGAGCACAAAAAAATATTTATTACCAAAGACGACAACTATTTAAGTTTACATTTACTTGAAAAGAAGTGAAAATATGAGATTAACTACAAGCAAGCCATAGAAGTAGAAGTTGGTAGCTGCTAGAAAACTTTGCTAGACCCTGCTGTTAGCTGGCAGAGGAAGCACACCATCAAAGAAATCCCCAAAGTAACCTTTAGGTTCATGGACTAGTTTAGAGATGATGTCCCTGAGCGTGATAACCCCTTCTAAGTTATCATTAGCATCAACAACATATATGCGGTGAATCTTGTTATTGTCGAGCATTTGAATAACTTCTTTTAGAGTGTGGTCTTTGCTGCATGTTATCATACCACTCATCATTGGTGAGAATTTATTTTGGCTCTCCAAATAGCTCCTAATCTCTGTCAGAAAGTTCCCAGCCGTGATTGATCTACAAAATGAGTGAAACCAAATGAGATTTTTCTGGAGCTGTATGGTGATGAATGAGATTATGCAGTATAGACAAACCTGTATTTATGGTATATCTCTGGTGTCATCAGGAGGAACTGAACATCTCTAAGACTAATGTTACCAATGGCTTTCTTGGTGCCACTTTCAATGATTGGTACCCCTCCGATCCTCTTTTTCCTCATTAGCTTAAACGCCTGAAGGACTGGTTCATCCTCAGTCACCTACATTACAAAGTTTGCAAATATTTAGTATTGGTCAATTAGCAAATAACAGAGAAATTTATATTAAGAATTACTAACTGATTTAATTTAATTTAAGCAGTGTCTGAGCAGCTGCTTATTGTAATTATGCACAGAGTGCTGAGCTTCACTTACAGCAACAAGATGACTGGCACCCATCACAGGAAGGCCAATCTCACCGAGCTTCTTATTACCCCAGTTTTCGAACCAATGCATATCTGAACACTCTGCTAACATGTGGATAACTGAGGACTGTGTGACAATGTTATCAATCTTCCCGCTGACACCGTCAATTACAGGGATACTCTTCATTTTGTAGTTGGACAAAAGCAGCAGCATAGTCAAAAAAGAGTTGGACGTCTCCAGGGCGAGAAATGGCGCCCAGCGAAATGATCCTGAAATGTCCTTCACCTGCATTTGCTAAGTATAAAAAATTCGAACACTTGATGAAGCAAAAAAGACTCAAAAAGTTGAGCAACGAGCACCAACCGTAGTGTTCTTGTAGAATTGAGAAGCTGTCAAAGCTTCAAAGAAGTTCCCAGCTGTTGGTGAAGCAGGTTCAGTTCCCACATCTCCCAACAGCTTACTACTAGCCGCAGCAAGAGCCGCTCCAAAGCTCGCCCTTGGTCCCCCATGCGTCAAATCCATAGTAGGAGACCTTGGAGTCCCCGGCGTGCTACCACCCTCTGACTGCCAAACCAAAATATCAAAACACATTCAGATTAAACAAATCTCCAATCAGCCACAAGTCAAACTTTCTCCAACAATCTGAAACCAACACAAACCTGATGCAAAATCCACACAACAATCCCTGCAAATTCAACAATACCAATGTATCTATCAATCCAAGTTGCATCTTCTGCCGCATCAACATCCAGAACAGGCGCACTGAGGATCCTATGCTTAGCCAATATCTGCACCGCTTCCGCCAGACTAGTATCCGATCTGATCTCAACCACTGGTACAAAATTAACACACCTTCAGCATCACAAATCACAATTCAACAAGCTCACCAAACAACCAAAATTCAAATCAAACCCTAACACACACATCAAATGAAAATCGTGAATGAATTCAACTTCAATTCCAACAATTCAAAATCAAACTACCTTTGGATGGATCGGCCTGCGGAAACTCAGACACCTGAATGCTCTCAAAGCAAGCGTTGAGCTTCTCAGTCGGACTCAACTGCGGCTCCTGCACATCCCACAAATCCTCCACTTGCAACCCAAGCTGCGCTTCAGGACTCCTCGGACTCTCCTGCTTCGGACTCTTGTCTCCGATTCATTGCAACGTCGCCATCTCCGATCACTCTCTCGTCGTTATCGTTGAAATCAAGTTATCAAAACTCACCTGTAAATAAGATGGTTTCAGCTCACGTTGTGTCGATTACTGTGTGCTCGATTATCTACAGCCGTTGGATTTGAAAAGTGTCGAGGATGTGACACGTGTACGGTTGAGATGAGTTCATAGTGCTCCACCTGCCGTTGAATTTGATTGATTTTTTTAAACACGGGCCGCCTTAACTCTTCTTATCCGACTTATTGTGGGGACCACGTATTGGTTTCTGCTAATGTGCGCCAAGGCTTGTTTTGCGCATCGACAGTGCTGACTTTACCGAGCGCGTGGGTGCGTGACACGTGGTGGGATTTGAGTAGATAACTACGGATCAATCAGTGGACAAAAGGACAAATAGTCTGATGTGGTTGTAATGGACTTGGATGTGTATTGTCGGCCCAATGGATAAAGCCCAAATTCGGCCCGTTAAGAGGCGGTTGGGGAACTGTTTTGCTGTTGAAACATCCTCCGCACTTCCGCAGACTCTCAGGTCGTTGCCGGACTTCGATTCGATCAGATCCGAGTCTGATTCCCGCCTTTTTGACTGTTGATTATGTCGGAATCGAAGTGTCGAATAGGCACTACATGCCCTCTGTGTGCAGGTCCTCTGTTGAAGAATGCTGTAAGTGTTTGATGACTGGATTCTACTAAACCCTTATCAGATTGGGATTGTTTTTGTAAATTGTAATTTGAAACTTGTTTATGATTGAATTTCAGGAAACTACCAGTTGGAATATTTCGCCTTTATTGAGAGATAGCTTTTCTATGGTTAGTTTAATGCTTCTTTTCATCAGAGTTTTTTTGCTTGGGAATTTAAATTTATGTTTTCGGATGAATAATATTCCGCAGCTGCGATGATTATATTACTTAAGAGTTTATTTGAACACTAGACGTTACTTCAGCCATAAAGTTTTCTTATTTTGCTCCAAATCAGCTTGCTTTGTATATTCAGTGACGGGCTAGATATTTTCTTTACTATCAGATTGGTTCTGCTGTTGGTGGCATATCGAGTGCCTTCTACGGATTTAACAGCGGTATGGTTATTTTTTCGTTACATCCTTTATATTGTAGTCCCAGTTATGTGATATAGTTGACACATACTTTCTCCTTCTAGTAGCAATTTGAAATGTTAAGTTTTGGCTAATTACTAATGCTTAATGCTATGAGTTATTTGAAAACAAGGAAAAAGGCTTGTTAGTTGATAAGTAGACACAAGCATCTAAGTTACTGCTTTCGGTGTGATATTAAAGTTAGAGATCATATGATAATTCCATTTCGTTGACTTTTTAAAACTTTCATTCTTGTTGCTTGTCAAACGTGGTGGCATTGATGTTCTCTCTTCCTATATTATGTGATGCAGTGATGCCAATTGTGCAGAAAAGGATTAAGGGTCCTATGTGGTTACATTTCCTCATTGGTGTAAGTGACCACTGCCCACTGACTATCTATCTTCCTTTGTTTATGTTAATAAAAATAATAAGATATCGATCATCTGCTTTAAAATGAGATGATTTATGCGGCATGACTAACTCAAGTTTATTATGTTCAATACCTACCCAAAAAAAACCTACTAGCAGTCTAGCACCGCAAACACACAGGGAAGATGAATCTAACAGAAGAGCATTGAAATCGTTTAAAATTGTTAAATGTAAAGACTTTCTAAATGTAAGCCTTTACAGTGTAGGCCTCGTGCATCACATGTCTGGTAATGTCACTTCCTTAGGCTCTAGCTAACGCTTCTAACTCTTTTGACAAGTAGGACAGGTCAACGTACAGTAAACTTGGGCTTGCAATACCACATGAGATATCAACACTAATTTGTGTAAAGGCTCGTTGGGCATAAAATACGCTCCTTTTGTGGTTACTATAACATAATTTTGTAGAGAATTCTCAATACAGTTGCTTTAGTACTTCCTTTAGTCTGCACCTCATCATGGTATCTATATGAAAGTAAGAGTTTAATGTGTTATTCATGTCAGTATGTAACTCTCTAAGGTTTATCTCTAATTGATACGCTATCTTTGAAACTGTAGCTCGTGTAATAATTGTTGGACCTAGTAAGTTATAGGTTTATGTTCCTTACACTTGAGTAAGACATATTATAGTTTTCATCGATATATACGATTGATTCAATGCAGCTGTTCTAAAATGAATGATATCTCATGCAGGCACCTCCAGTGATAGTCTTCTCTTCAGCTTGTGCTGGATTCACTGGTAAGTAATTAATGTTACATAACTGATATTAGAAATCAGGCATCACATTTTTATTGTGTTACAGTTTATCATTGACAGTTAACAATCGGCAGGTGGCGCCATTCCAGCATTAGCTCAGCTTGGAATTTCATCTTACCGTGCAGCTACTTCTTCTGCATCTCCATCTGCACAAGATGACACTCTGCGCAAAACCAGGACTTCATCTACCCTTTAGTTTGTCAATATCCGTTCCCATTTTCTAATACCAAAGTTGTTTGTAGCTTCTTGAGCAAGAGTACCTCCCTGCATATTTGAAGTATTTAATAACAAGACTTGGCGTCTCAGAGAATGTAAATCAGGTTCCCTACACGAGCAGTTTCGCTCACTTATTTCGCTCTTTCTCGACTTACTGTGCCAATTTTTGGATGTAAACTAAAAATCAAAAATCTGTCAGAGTTAGTTTAATACCACATCAAATCTCTGCCTTGTCCAAAAAATCGAGATTCTGGGGAAACATGTGAAAGTTTTAATCAGTGGATTCAATCAATTTTACATAAACCAATTTTAGTTAAGCACATCACACCATCTTAGACAGATGGAGTTCACAGCATATTTAGCACATAAATAAGTCCCAGCTAGCATCAGATAAGTCAAAAGCAATGCCTGAGTTAATATTCCTGGGGCATGTTGATACGAACAGTAATGGCCGTATCGGATAATACAAACAGATGAAGGATTTGATGAGGAACAGAAGAATGCAAGATGAGAAGAGAGGAATAGAAATTAGGGTTTGAGGTGAGAAAGAGATAGAGATAAAGGAGATTAATTCATTCACTGCCTTTTCAATACAATATCATATTAGTTATATAATGCTAGTCACAATGTCAAATTACGCATTTGCCCATAAATGACCACGTAACACATGTAGATTTTGGAAGATGAACTACGAGTTAACACACTGGAAATGATTGCAGTTGTTGGCAATAAACAGTAATATAATCCCACATTGGCTTTAATGAAAAAACAACATTAAACAGTCATATAAATAACACAGAAACTGTTTAGAGTAAGTCACGCAGCCTTGCATTGAGCACATAGCGAATTATTCTTTCGCCTTTTACTAAAGAATACCGTGCGCTCGATGCTTTAAGAGGCATACGCCAATTTTTGGAGGGTTTGACTTATCGTTCAACCCTAACAATTCTAAATCAAATTTTATACTTCGGTAGAATTGATTAGTTGTTGTTGCAAATGTGGATATGTAATTTTTGATAAGGCTTACTCTATGCTGGTTGATTATTGCCTACCAGGAAAGAAGAAAAATCAAAGCTGTAATTGCTTAAGCAAATTCATTAGTACAATATAATGAATGATACATGGCTTGTCGAGCCAGATGTAAATCATAAAACAAAAACAGATTTCTAAATATTAAAGACATCAGCAAAGGATAGAGTGAAGCAGCAAAACACAGAACTAAGTAAAAGTTCAAGTTTCGCAGATAACAAGAGACACACTTGCTGATTGGAAATACAAGTATCTTATCATTCGTATGGCTCATGTCAACACTGACTGACTAGACGTCTAGTGTTCAATGCATCACATGCAGTGGCGGAACCAGGACGAAATATTCGCCGGGGCTCAAAAGCTTAGGAGGTACGAGCTATCTGCAAATAATTTTAGCGGGGGCTCAAATAATTTTTTTAGGGGGGGTTCAAATAATTTTTTTAGCCGGGGCTCTAATAATTTTTTCAGCCGGAGCTCAAATAATTACTTTACCCGGAGCTCCAAATCAAATTATGATAAATTATACCTGATAAAAAAAAAATTTTTTTTCCCTCGCCGGGGCTCCAACCCCCTCCGCCCCCTGGTTCCGCCACTGATCACATGTAGAGTATAGGGACCAACTTATCCGCAACAGTCACGTGAAACATGCTAATTCATTCAGTCATTTGACTCTTACATGAGTCCGGACATGTGAAACATCTGCTTGCATGTGAAAGTAATAAACAGATGACTTTATACGCAAAATCTTCAATCATTTGACTCTTACATGAATCCGGACATGCAATGATACCTGAAGATACTACTTCCACATCTGTCACTGCCAGTAACTTGGCTTCTCTTGTCAACAGCTCAAATTCCTAGGGCATGTAGATTCAGGAAGTTGAGCTCATAGTGAATAAATACACTGAATGATTGCTGTTGTTGGGAATAAAAATGTAGTTTATATCCCACATAGACTTTTATGAAAATAGGACACAAAATAATAATATAATTAGAACAGAAACTTAATTCTGTCAAATCACGCAGCCTTGCAATGAGCACATAGCGAACTATTCTTTCGCCTTTTACTAAAGAATACCGTGTGCTCATTGTGCTAAGAGGCATACGCCATTTTTTGGAGGGTTTTATCTAACGATTTAACCCCATCAATTCTAAGCAAATTTTAATCAGAGCTAAGGAACTAATTACTTTCACCTTGTATGTATTGATTAACTGTTGTCATTGTCAAGAAGCTTCTCACCATCAGCAGAGATCTAGACTTATTGCTACCTGCAGTAAACCCTATATCAGATTTCAGAACCATGCCAAAGCATTCCACGCATGTCTGTGTAAAATCTAGACAAGGGTTATCTATATATACAACTAAAAGTAAAACCCATACGCTTATAAGTTCAGTTCCTAAAGTATTTCCTTACACACGTTGCTTTGTATTGAACAATTTGCACCTACCAGAAAGAAGAAAACAAAGCTATAATTCCGTAAACAAATTGATTAATACAATATTGATACATGGCTTGTCGATAAAACAAGTATAACCTAAGGTAACAAGAGAGATGGGTACTAACGAGCCAGATGCAAATCATATAACATAGATTTATAAATAATTCATACATCAGCAAAGGCGAGAGTGATGCAGCAAAACACAGAACTGAAAGTTCAAGTTTAGCAGATAACAAGAGACACACTTGCGGATTGGAAATACAAGTACCTTATCATTCGTATGGCTCATGTAAACACTGACTAAACATCAAGTGTTCAAGGCAACTCAGGTTGAGGGACTATTTTATAACAACAGTCACATTAACATGCTAATTCATTCAGCCAATAACTGAAGCTCTACAATATTTATTACCTAAAATTAGTCAGCATATAAAATTCCAAAGACACTCAAAACACTTCCTATGATTGCATCCATGTCATGAATATATCAGTCTCAAGACTACCACTGCTTAAACAGGCATCAGCTCATGTAGACTGAAAATCTGAGCTCGAGTTATATTCAGAGGATCAGAAGTTCGGTGACTGATTTGATACTATAAACATATCAATACATGTATGGCACGACGCTCGGTGTCATTAAATCCCACACCGATGATTGTTATACGGTGTTTTAAAAAACTGTATAGAAAAATCTTAAGTTTCTTAGTTTCTAATCATACCTTTCTCGGCCTTTTGGCTAAGATCAAGTGTAGTATCTGTTCTTATCAGTTTAATATCTGATATGTAACCCATCGGGTTACACGATATTAAATTTATTTTTTTAGGGGAAGGGTTCACCTCACTAGCTTGCTTGTGGAATCCTTGCGCGTTGCCAATGCGCTGCACTACTGCAATGGCCTGGCGCACCCCCAACCAATTCAAATTCAGATTTTATTCAACCTTTGTGAGTGTCGAGGCTTTTTGCAACATAATCTAGATAAAATGTAACTTGCACCTGAAAAATGCAAACACTACCTTCAGTGATCAACTCGTCAACACAAATAAGAACTAGTTTAATTACCACTTAGAATTATATCTAACTTGCGAACAGAGCAATTACCCATTAGGCCATTATTGTTACCCAGACACACTCAAAGCAAATAAAGGAACGAAAAACCTGTAATGACTGAATCAAACAAATCAAACCAGTATGAAGTTGAACCATGGAATGCCGCAAACTAGTATATTCCTGAATGATATGAACAAGCCCAGTTGTAAGCTGGAACAGCAGGGTCAAGTACTCAGAACAGGGTAAGGGTCTGTTGTATGTTCATTACAGAGTCGACAACATTGTAAATTCTCTGGACCTTGATTACGCAGATCTCCAAGCTGGTGTCTGAAAACATATATGATTATGCACATCATCTTGCAGACATCTTAAGAAAAATTCGATAGTTGGTAAAGTGAAGCTACCGGCCTAGTTAAATAAGTATTTAACACAACATATGCACCTGTCACAATACTTACAATCCTATTTTTGAAACATAAGAGAGTTAGAGAAAAATGTAAAATCAATCCATCTAAAAATGTGCTCTTACCTCGTGAAACTCTTCAAAATATCTATCAAAGGTTCATGTGAAACATCTACTTGCATTTGAATTCTTAAACAAAGGATTCTATCAACAAAAATTTCATCAGACTCTTTTTTTTTGTAAAAGATGGATTCATTTATAAAAAAGGGGACTACACAACCAAAACACAAGAAACAACAGCCAGCCAAACCAGATCAGAAGACTAAACACAACAAACTAGAACCTGTTAAAACCTGATACAACAAAAACCATACCAACAAGGGTACCCTAATGTAAAAAACCACTTCGTCTCAGCCATCTCTTGTCCTCCTCCTTGAGCCTATCACTTCCAATAGCTCCAATCTTCAGCTTCAAAGCATACTTGATTCTTCTGCATGATTGTGCCCATGCATGATTGGAACCAATCAACAACTGCCTCAGGGTTGGAACTTGGAAGCTACAAGCAACCACACCGTGTTGAACAGATGGAAATCAAAACATAATGCGCACACAGAATAAGTTCCAGCATCAGGTATGTCACCAACATTACCTGAAGATGATCCATCCACATTTTCTATGTCCACTGCACGGTAACTTTCCTTCTCATCTCTACAAGCTCAGACAAATAAATGCACTGAAATGGTTGCTATTTATGGCAATAAACAGCGTACTTTATATCCCACGTAGGCCATTATGAAATATGAAACAGTAAGAGAGAAATAAATAAGGCAGAGATTTTATCATTAAATTACGCAGCCTTGCAATGAGCACATAGCAAATTATTCTTTCGCCTTTTACTAAAGAATACCGTGTGCTCGACTGCTCGTTGCTTAAAAGGGCATACGCCATTTTTGGAGGGATTACCTTATGGTAGAATCCCAACAAGTCTATTACAAACTTTATATGCTCAAAAAATATGATTTACCATCTGGTCAATTTTACTAGCATTGTTGTCAGTTAATCACCACTAAATGCACTGAATTGAACCCTGTACACTCATAAAGTCAGTCCCCTAAACAAAGCTATAATGGCTGAAACAAACTGACTAATACAATATAAAGAAAGAAACCATTAGAACGTCACATACCGATTACCGATTAACGGATGAAAACCTCCGACTGTAAGCTGACTTAGGCGGACCATGTATTCAGAAGATGGTAAAGCTTTGTCAATACCCCCAAAGGCAAGGCCTGAAACATGTTTATGCGTATCATTCAAGCTGATATCTGCATAGTGAAGATATACTTGCATTATTTTCGTAGACAACCAGAGAAAATTTGGCTTGTCTATCAAAATACTGTTACCTAATGTAACCAGAGGGGATACTAACGCGCCAGATGAGAATTTAGAAAAGTTCGAGTTTAGCAGAAACAAAATTAAACATCTAGATCTAGTGTTACAGCATACAACATCAAGGGGGTGTTATCCAAAAGGACCAAAACAGTTAAGAAACATGCTAATTCACCCAGCCAATACACATTTTCTGCAATACTTATTACCTAAACTAACTCAGCACATGAGTTTAACAAAGACACTAAAAAAACTTCATATGATTGCATCAATGTCATAGGTTTATCAATTGCAAAATTACCACTGCTTGAACAGGCACCAGCTCATCTTGACTGGAAATCTGAACAAAAGTAATTTAGTGACTGATATCATACTATAAACAATTAAAATGTGCACGGCCCGACGCTCAGTGTCATTCAGTCCCACACTGATGATTGATGTACAATGTTTGAGAAAACTTTATACAAAAAAGTTAACATTTCATTTTTCCAAGCATACCTTTCTCGGCCTTTTGGCTAAGATCAAGTGTAGTATCTGTTCTTATCAGTTTAATATCTGATATGTGACTCAATGAGTCACACGATATTAAATTTATTTTTATAGAGGAGAGGTCCATCTTAATTGCTTGCTATTGGGATCTCTATGTGTCGCTTAAGCGTTGCACTACTGCTTGAGCCTGGCACACCTCACCCAAAACAAAACAAAATAGTTCCACATTTGTTATACTTGTCATCCATCTACCCAACCATTCACCCGGAAGAAATAAATGGATACTGTATGAAGTTGAACCAAAAAATGCCACATACCAGTGAATCAGTTGTAAGCTGCCTCAGCAGGGTCAAGTACTCAGAACACAGTGAGGGTTTGGCATGAGGGCATAACTGAGACCCCAACTGCAGTGTAAATGCCCTGGACAGATATGCAGATCTTCAAGCCTAGTCTGAATACAAGGATATTTATACACATAATCTTGCAAACATCATGAGCGAATTGGGAATGTGAATAAAATGTGTTACCTTAGGTGAACAGAGAGAGGATACTTAAGTGGAAGGTGGTCCCCCTGATGAAATCAATAATACAACAAAAACAGATGTTTATTCAATATGGTGCAGAATTCAAATATTCATTTACAAATTATACATAGAAATCCAACATGATTATATCCTACCCATGTTATGAATTCCGCATAAATTACCAATTCCAGTGGTATAGGTTTTGGGGCTACTGTACTTGTTGGTCGTATATTCCAACATCTTCTTGAAACCCTCAGGATAAATAATAATGTAGGCGCTACCTGGAGACTGCAAATCGTAAAGAATTTCCGAGTAGATCATATAACAATTAACAAAATTGACCAGAACAAGCTGGATGTAAGTCATCATCCCTAACAATATGACAAGAAGCTGTTAGTTGATAATTTAAAAGAACGACAACTTCAATGACTACAAATTACCATCCCAAGTTGAAGTCCCAGGCTGTTTTAGCAGCTTCAATGTCTTCAAGATACCAAGTAGGGTTGTTATAGTTTCCAACCAGTGCAATCCCAACCCCACCCCTTTGAACTGTCAAAAAATTATTCCACGAAAGATAAAGTCAGCATGACATTAGCTTACATATGCGTATACTTATTATACCACTTAGACCTCTAGAAGATAGAAAACAGTAAAAAGTAATGCTCTTCTTAGCTGCTGAAAAAAGTTATTATGCATCATACCTGAACAGAAGAGGTGGCAGCACCGAGCAAGAAGTCATTTGGAAATTCAGATATCTTAATACTATCTCCAAGATCATTCTCTTTCTCATCAGTTACTACACATCAATTATTTATTTTTGCTATCCATTACATTTTATGTTAAGAGAAAAACAACATGAATAAGATAATAAATCAAATCATGGGAATGAGAATAGACAATTGGCACGGAAAACAACAAAATAATAAAACAAATGATGCACATCATGAAAAACCATTAATTTTTTAAAAAAGAAGGCTCTGCCAAATGACCATTCGATTTAAGTATGAAATACGCAAGACTGACTACGAAATGTGGAAAACTGAAGCCCGTGAGAATCAGAACACCTGTGTTTATTTTTTTTACTTCTGATACTTCATAAATAAAATGTGCAACTCTGAAACTTATCTTCACACTTGCCTGTCAGAGTTCCCGCCATGGATATATGCTCATAGAACATGACCATCTCTTTGTGACCCGGAATCCCTAAAAGCTTCTGGTCACGTCTCAAGAACGAGAAGCAAGGAAGAAAACAAGGACATGACTTCTGACAAATTGTAACTGACGCTGCCTCACGAAGCACATCAATCAAGAAAGATCAAAATGCATTAAATGTCTTCGCTTTTGACCTTTGTTATTCACGATTGCTTGTGCCGTCATATTCAAGGAGAAGAAAAATTTATGACGCAATCAATTTCTCCTGACGGATAAGGATGTGAAACCAGAGGTTCCTGTTGAATTTAAGGTGACTCATACATCACCCTCTATCTCTTTTTGATTCCTCGATATATATCTCTTAAAATGTCACGCTGACACGAGATGAGATGAAAAACCTGCAAAAGCAATTCATTTGTGCTTTTATAAGTAAAAAGTTGCGTAAATATTTTTACACCTATTATACTCGGGCGCAAGTACTGGCATTGCATATGCTTAATTGAATTCTTCCAATAAATAGTTAATCATATAAAGGACATAACAATGTGCACTTTTAAATATATCCCCAGTTCAATAACTGCAGGGACACTAAATATGCCATGGTAGAGGCACAACACAGGCAGAGGCAAAACTAGAGGCACAACACATGCTTTAAGAAAAACAGCACAATTTATCCAAGTGACTTTCTGTCACAAGCCCATCTCCCTTAATTAATAAACTGGTGGTTTTCGTTTCCTTTTATGCACCACACAAATTTTATTGCTGGAAGTGACAAGAAAGTAATTCAATGTGGAAAGTAAAATATATGCACGATACCTCTGGGGAGAATATGAAGCACTAGTAAATACAATTTCTCTTTGTAGAGAGGATCACCAGTAATCTCCGCAAGAACAATCTCCGTCTTTGAAATGATGAAAACGCTTTGAATCCCGTACCACAATTTCACGATTAACAACCTTTGCAATGAGCTTAATTGCAGAATGACAGTCGCTGCATACTCTAAGGTTCTTAGTAATGTGGATCACTGTGCCAGGAATTGTGCTTAAGATTCCAAATGCAACAGCCAGTTTCTCACTGTGGATTCTCAATGTCATCTCCTGCTCCTCCGAATCGACATCATGGAGAACTGAACCATTATTGGGCACATAACCGACTTCTAGCAACTTGACCATCAACTTTGCTAAATATCCATAAATCTTGTCACATTCTGGATGCTCTCTATCTCCCACCAGAAACACATGAACTTTACCTCTCGCTTCAACAACGCTGAACCCAGGTTTCTTAGCCAAGCAATAAGTTTTGATTATACTCCTCATTCTTTCAACGTCATTCCACCTCCCAGAGTCGGCATACATATTGGATAGGAGTACGTAATAGCCACAATTCGTTGGTTCTAGCTCAAAGAGTCTTGTAGCGGCAATTTCCCCAATTTCTACATTCTTATGGATTCTACAAGCACTTAGAAGTGAGCCCCATATGACAGAATCGGGATTTATCTTCATTTCTTGAATCAAAATATAGGCCTCATTAATACGACCAGTTCTGCCCAGAAGATCAACCATGCAACCAAAGTGTTCAACCCCAGGCTCTATGCCATATTCATTACTCATGGCATTGAAACAAAGTTGGCCTTCTTCTACAAATCCAGCATGACTACAAGCTGCCAGAACTGATACAAATGTTATATAATTTGGTTTGACAGCGGAGGTTTTCATTTTATGAAATATATCCACTGCATCATGAGCAAGACCATGCATTCCATAGCCAGCAATCATGGCTGTCCATGACGTGACGTTTTTATTCCTCAGATTTTCAAATGTCTCTCTTGCAAACTCAACCTTGCCACATTTGAAGTACATATCAATCAAAGAAGTGCCAATGAACACATTCTGCTCCATTCCAGTTTTCATGGCCTAAATAAACATAAAAATGTAAGTTATTTGACTTAACATAGACTCATCATATTTTACTTATACCATGTATACGATTCATGCTCCTCAACAGAACCCCATTTGTATGTGTTACCTGACTGTGTATGGACATTGCTAGCTGAAGTGCCCCCATATGCGTGCATGCCAAAAGCACGGATGATAAAGTGACTTCATTCCAACAAATATCCTCATCTTTCCACATCGCCTTAAAGATGCTCAATGCGTCCGAGGATAACCCAAATTGTGCATACAAAGCAATGATTGTATTCCATGAAACCACATCCTTACCATATTATCGAACACCTTTCTTGAAACACACAACTTGCCGCACTTGGCATAAGCATCAATCAAAGTATTACCAATTCCCAAGTATCCATCAAGTCCCCTCTTAACCGTGAATCCATGAACCCCTTCTGTAACTCCCTCACCCAACACCCTAGAACAAGCTGAAATCACAGAAACCAAACAAACCTCATCCACCCTCTCATCCTCTTCTCCACCCTCCTCACCTAAAAACTCCTTAAACACCCGCAACGCACCACCAGCATCACCATTCTGCAGAAACCCATTAACCATTGTCCCCCAAGAAACCACATTTCTAAAAGGCATTTCATCGAACACCATTTGTGCATCACCCATCTCTCCACATTTAAAATACATATCAACCAACGCCGACGTTACAAACAAATCATTCGCATAACCGAACACCAAAGCCTGCTGATGCGCCTGTTTACCAGAACACAAGTCCTCTAGAGCCGAACATGACTTGATTGCACAAGGAAACGTGACTCGGTTGGGGTGGATTGAAAGCCTGCGGAGCGAGGAAAAGGCTCTGAGTGCTGCGACGGAATCGCCGCTCCGAGCTAGGTCTCGGATAACTGCGTTCCATGAAAAAATGTTGGTGGGGTCGACGTACTTGTTGAAGAGCGTAGTGAGGTTGGTGGTGGCGTTGTTGTGTGTGAAGTTTAAGGTTGACGACGTTGCTGTCGTCAAACGTCTTACAGATTTCATATTTGTCTAAATTGAAGCAAACACTCCTTACTTTAGCTGCAATGGTAATTAAGCTGCTCTGAAATAAAATTCCAATTTTTACACTTCAAAATCCACATTCTGTGTAGTACAATTATTTATTGCAAGAATTTGAAATCAACTATCTATTATGCGCTCTGTTGATTGAGGGCGTGAAAAGAACCTCAGGGCGCTTCACCACTTTTCCTTATATTTTTTTTGGAGTTTCATTCCTCCCGTTTGCATGCTTGGAGGCTGTTTATTCTTCCAACCTGTGCGTGAAAGCTGTTGATTTGATGGTCTATGAATGCTCATTTCTTCCTCCCGTATGAGGAGACCTTTGGATATCATTGTTTGAATATTGTTGGCTGATTGAAGTTCATTAGTGTAGTGTGCCTAGATGGCTATTAGTTGTACTAGATGAATATGTACCCATCCATCAAAAAAACTATCTATTATGCAAAATACAAACTATTTAAAAATAATAATAATTATTTAATTATTAAAAATCAATTTCTTTAATTTTTTTCTTTTATCAAATATGAAATAAATGAACAAAGGTCCTTTAAAATTACTGATAAAAAAAGGTCCTTTAAAATCAACAATATTACTTACGGGGCCAGTGACGAACCTCAATAAGTAAGGTACCACAGCTGTGATAAACATTAAAATAGTCAAAATACAGCTAAAACCGAACTCAACAACAAAGTTTCTAAATCCTTAATCCAACCACGGTTACGAATAGAAATCGCATATCGAATCCGCATATACCAAATCGATGGTCAAAATTACGCCACGTGTACGTCACGATCTTCATGCAATTTCTAAGATAAATAAATTAGGGTTGCAGCCTGCTTACGCAGCCGCATCTGACAATCTTCTTCAGGAATCAAAGCTTCATCCCGTTTCGATCGAATCGTTGATTTGCGTTGGAATCGTCTACGTGAATTTTTGTTGAATTTTGTTGTGTTTCAGATCTAATTGATATGGAGATGGAGCGTGTAGTTGAGTTCCCAATTGTGAACATGGAAAAGCGTCCCAGGAAGAGACAGCGTTTGGGTTGGGACGTCCCACAGGTATACCGAATTTTGTATCTTTTTGCTTGATTTTGATTTTTGTAATTTAGGGTTTTGTAGATTTGTGGGTTTTAATGAGATCAATTCGGTTGTAGTTTTTGGTAGATCTGATCGATGTTGTTTATTTCATGAAATTTTGTTTATAGATTCAATCTTTCGTTTTGATAAAAGAATGGTTTTTAATGAAAGAATTGTATGATTTTAGCAATTGACAGATAGATGATTGGATCCAAAAACTTGTCGTCTTTGGTGATGTTGTGATTTGTGAATCTTTTGTACTAGTATTATTTGTGATTGTTGTTTTTGTTAGTTATCTGTATTGGTGAATGGTGATGGATTTGTTACCTGCTTCTTAATGGGTGTAATTGGAATATTTATTTTCCTTTGTTAATGGTAGGTTTTGCCGGTGGGCTTCTATGGCCAGGAGCTTGGGGATGCGATTGATTATATGCCATCTGTGGCTTTGTCTCTGGACATTGCTAGTAATGCACTGTTTTCACATGGTCTGCCTCACGTCATGCCACGAAGCGACTCACCTCCTTGGAGGAAGGATGACAAGGATGGTCATTACACTTTTGCTGTTGGAGATAATTTGACACCACGCTGTAATTTTGCTCGATACCTTCTGATCTAATATAAGTATGAGCTACCGTGTCTCAGTGGTGGCCAAAATTGGTTATCTTACCAAGACTTTTTGGTTTTCTGTATCTGCAGATAAGATCCATAGCAAGATGGGTGAAGGTGAGTGTAAATGTATTTGTTTTGTATCCTTGTTTTATTCATTGTTCGCGCTTTTTCAAACTCTTATTTTTTCTTCAACAGGTACATTTGGTCAGGTTTTAGAGTGCTGGGATAGAGAGAACATGGAGATGGTTGCCATTAAGATTGTGCGTGGAGTTAAGAAGTACCGTGAAGCAGCCATGATTGAAATAGAGATGTTGGAACAGCTTGGTAAACACGACATAGGTGGCAATCGGTGAGTTTTCGAGACCGCCTTTGTAAATTATATTGGGGCACTTTTTGTGCTTTCTCATGAATGGTTTTGCAGTAGTTGAATTTGTCTGTTCTTGCAGTTGTGTTCAAATACGGAACTGGTTTGACTATCGTAATCATATCTGTATCGTAAGTACAAGGCCAACTTGCAGTGAATTGATTTAACTAATGTATAAGATTTTATGAGGGTTAAGTTTGGTGGATGGATTTGACTGATGCTACAGGTCTTTGAGAAGCTTGGACCAAGCTTATATGATTTCTTAAGGAAAAACAGTTATCGCTCATTCTCAATTGATATTGTCCGTGACATTGGCAGACAACTATTGGAATGTATTGCATGTGTGTAAAATTTGCTTTAGCCATCTTTCTTCTCAATTCTCGTAGGTCATATAAATATATTTGGTCGGATCAGTTGACATACACATATGTCAACTGAAAGATAACTTCTTTATTCTAATAGTGTTTATGTTCACAACAATATGCAGTCATGCATGAAATGCGCCTTATTCATACTGATTTGAAGCCTGAGAACATACTTCTAGTTTCTCCAGACTATGTTAAGGTTCCCGACTACAAGGTTACTAGAGCTTGAATTTAGCTATGCAATGGATTGATGCGTTGTTGGATTGTTTGTCTCTATATTATTTCGAACCTACTTTAATGTTTGTTGTTTCCCATATTCATGAGCAGGGCTCTTCCCGTTCTCCCAAAGACAGTTCATATTACAAGAGGGCCCCTAAGTCCAGTGCCATTAAAGTAATTGACTTTGGCAGTACAACCTATGATAAGCAGGGTCAAAGCTATATTGTCTCAACTAGACATTACCGTGCTCCTGAAATCATTTTAGGTAATTCTGCCTTTACATAGTTACTTCTACTTAACAATGAACTATATTTTACTATTTATCCGTTGCAATCCTAATGCTGGCCATTGTTGTTGTTTAAAGGTCATGGATGGAGTTATCCTTGTGATATATGGAGTGTTGGATGTATCTTAGTTGAATTGTGCACTGTAAGCGTAGTTTGACGTGAATTCTTCTTTGAATCTTTATTTTGCAAGTTCACTGCTGTTGACTCCACCGATCCTATCCCAGGGTGAAGCCTTGTTTCAGACTCACGAGAACCTTGAGCACCTTGCCATGATGGAAAGGGTGCTGGGTTCACTTCCTTCTCACATGCTTAAAAGGGCTGATAGGCATGCTGAAAAGTATGTCAGAAGAGGCAAGTTAGATTGGCCTGAGGGTGCAACATCAAGGGAAAGTGTGAAATCTGTGGCAAAGCTGCATAGACTTCCCAATTTGATTATGCAGCATGTTGACCATTCGGCTGGAGACCTCATTCATCTATTGCAAGGCCTTCTCAAGTATGACCCATCAGATAGGCTCACTGCCAGACAAGCACTAAGACACAAGTTTTTTGAAGGCCCTTTTAGGAGGTGAAAGTTAAAATTGATAGTGACCTGAAAAATTAACTGGGCCGCAAAAGCTGGTTCATCTCTCATCATATAGTAGCTATGCACTTATAGAATGACCACAACAACTATATCTAAGTAGAACGAAAGGCATCTCGTGTATATAGGCATTTAGTTCTGTAAGAAGCTTCTTCTGAGACACCTTTGTTTCTCTATAATGATAAAAGATTCATGCAATGTGTGTGCTGTGTCTCCCGTGTAGTATCTGTTTAACGTAAGCAACCAGGAGTTTGTCTTATCTCAGCATCTGCATCTCAGCATCTGCATTTGACTCTTAAATAGGTGCAGTGCCGTGCGATGGCAGCCCAAGTCTAGATCGATCTTCATCTGCAATTTTTAACTAATTCAGCATTTGGGTCACACAGAAATTTAGCACGCTATAGATCAGAAGCTGGTTAGCTGTTGTCCATGTGTTGTGTACATTATTTGTCGAACCATTCCATCCTTCACTTGAACACTTACTGTAGCCATTTGTAGATACACGAAACTTTTGCTTTCACCTTTACATTTTGCACGAGATGAAAAAAAAGTCATGTACATTTGGGTTCTGAAAATCTCCTGGAGGACATGTGATCAAACAGAAATCTCAAGCTATTTATACCTTCTCTATTACTACCAACACTGTGCTTCCTAGAATAAGGCTTTGAAAATGCCTGCTCCACCACCATGCCGTCCTCTAACTTTTTCGACACTGTAACAACCTCGTAGGAATCCCAAAGTGACTGCCCAAAATCCCAAAATGCAGCAGCATCCTCTCCTTTGCTATTTTTCTGTAACAGATACTCAAGCCTTTCCATTTTGAACCTGCTAGGCCTGGCTTTGAACTTTTGTTTACAAGGGTCAGCTTCTTTGGTATCGGTAGAACTCCTGTTTGTGTGACCGTGCCATGCCTGCGCGACAGCTTTGAGGATTTCCAACCGGGTTCTGTCCAAGTCCTCTTCCATCTTTTGCACTGGTTTCATGTTTAATGGTATAAAAAACGTTGTAGTTTGCTGATGGGATTTGTACCTCATTTTCTGAAAGAAGATAAGGTGCTTAGACATTTTGTTGATTGGCTTTTTGCAGCTTGTACAGGTAAGATGTGACGCGATCATCCGGCCTTGTCGTTGGAGACAAGAACTGGATAAACAGAAATCTTGCACCACTGTTTAGTCTCTATAAGCTACAATGTGGTAATAGAATCTTATTATGGGATCGTATAGCCCCTGAATTATTCCTGTATATACACCTTGACAAAATATCTTCAGTGAAACTGGACGAGGTTCATCCCAATCCACATTTTACTGAGTTTACAAGACATGAACTGATGCACATGGTGAAACACTGAAACTCAATAGCAGTTCCCTAAGCAAGGGAAGAGTAGACCTCTAGGCTTACTTTCCATCTTGGCTTTCGGTGTTTCGTTGAATTCATGGTGTGTTGCCATCAATGAGCTTGTGCCTGGAGACTCAGGTTCGAGTATTGTGTTTACTTCTGACTTGATGAGCCTAGAGGGTATGGCAGGTTGAGGTGGTGAGATAGATGCTAGGTAGCGAAACAACATTTGGATTATTTGGGTGAAGTTAGGACGAGTGTTTGGGTCTTCCTGCCAGCATGATGTCAGGACTGTTGACATCTCCTCTGGCAGGTTATCCGCATTAGGCCTCACATTCTGAAAAAATAAAAACTTGTCAGCAACAGTTTCAAACTGAACCTTTAGGACAGACAAGTGGACAGCTAAGGTAGTGAATGGACCTTGAAGGCTGCGGCATACGCTGCTTGGAGGTTAGACATGCCTTCAAATGGCATTTTGTTGTGTAAGAGCTCCCATAGAACAATGGCAAAACTATACGCATCTACTTTGTTATTGTAGTGTTTTTTCTCCCCTTGTCGTAATGTGACAGTACTATAAAGCTGCAATCAAACTAACATCGATCACATTGCAAGAAATCCTAAACTGAGACTCTGAGAGCAAACCATAGATTTTACTAATGCAGCTAAATGCAGCTTCGAAATATGATTTGTACCTCGGGTGCCATCCAACGGTATGTTCCTGTTTCTGCAGTCATCATCTCTGTCAATGTCTCTTCTCTTGCCAGTCCAAAGTCCGCTAATTTTATAGTCTTCTGATCCGCAGATAACAATAAGTTCTCTGGTTTACACAATGTGGAACTGATAAGTCTTGCATTCAAGAAACAACCAAGTTCAATCTAGTACTATGAAAACCAAGTAAAATGTGTCGAGTGTTACCAGGCTTGAGATCTCGGTGTATGATACCGTGAGAATGCAAACATTCCATACCACGAGCAATGTCAAGAGCGAAGCCCAGTGCTACACGGCTGTCCAAGCAGCCTGGCCGCATGCTGAACAAATATTTCCGAAGTGTGCCCCCAGTCAAAAGCTCAGTAACTATAACCATTATAGGGTCTTTGCAGGCACCAATGAACTGCACAAGAACCATTTCCATCAGTAATCTCTTAAAGATCAGAACTCGTACTTATTTAAGACAAGTTACATGAAACTAGCTCTGACCTTTACTAGATTTTTGTGTTGTACTCTAGAGAGCATAGCCACCTCCCTCGCGAACCTCCTCTCTCGTTTCGCTATTTCTTCATGACAATCCCCTCGACCAAGAATCTTGATCGCTACTATTTGATTCTTGTATCTAATACACAATGTTGCGCAAAGACAGTTCATGAGCTAAAAAACTACACAAATGAAACATGAAAGACACTACAAGATCAATGGACTAAAAAACCAAGAAATGAGTCTTACTTTCCCTCATAGACTTTGGCATGAGCTCCCTCTCCGATCCTCGGTCCTACAAACAAATGCTTCGGATCAATGAGCCACTTCGAATCCAACCGAAACTCATCTTGCGAGTAAAACCCATTTGGTGAATCCATCAAACCACCACTACAACACCAGAATCACTTCAAAAAACTCCCAACAGACACTCAAAATCCACCTGTTCAAGAAACCCCAACATGAATCTCTTGAGATAATAAGATAAGGGATTTCAAGAGAGACCCAACAAATACAAACCCCACTAGCTGACCTGACCTCTCTGAAGAAGCCAAAAAGCACCCCTTTACAACACTAAATCTGAAATGAAGTACAACAAGATCCGCAGCTCTTGTGACCTCCCATTTATATAAAAAGTTGAATAATGAACAAATTGAAAGAAGAATCTTTCTTGCATAGATTAGTCCAAATTTAGCTGTGGATCTACAGACAAACAAGTCACTTAAACACAAAGATAATATAAGAGACAGATGAAGTGATGAAATTAAGGATGCACATGGAGACAGAACAAGTTAACATGGGGGAGACAAGGCCACACTCCAATCAACAAAACATGGATAAGGTCAGCAACTTATATGTTAAATCTTGTGACTTACTCCAACTTCACTTGTTGAAGATAGAGAGAGCTGTGATGTGCAGCTAGGCAATGCAATAATAGCAAGCAGTAGATTGTGTAGCATCTAAGGAACATTAGCATCACTTTCATGTCGACGTTCATTGACAAGAAAATTTATTGCTTGTAAATTGTTTGTTTATTTACTACTACTGCCCATAAGGCTAAGGCTGGAGCTAGCTAGATGTGTGACCACATTATTTAACAAACAGTGGAAATGCAACAGTGTTTAAGGTGTGGAGTGTGAAATGAGACAGTAGAGGAATCTCCATGATTGGGATTCCAAAGTACAGTTTAAGTACGTATCCGTGTATCATTGTTGAGCATTGCAAAACCTTTGATTATTTAAATTTTAAGTACAAGTTTTTTTAAAGAAAAATTATACCAAAATGACTATAATATGTCTTACATAAATTTTATAAATTTATTACACAATTCTCCTCATTCATGGAATTTGTAAATTTTGGGCATTTGTGAAGGAATGAGATCCCTATAGCATTCAACATTTTGCAATTTAAAATTAATTTCTGACAGCTTTCTCTATTATGGGATAGAAATTATCTTTTATCTCGTAAAAAGTTTTGGCGAACGAATTTCTATTATTAAACAATTACAATTAGAATATCAGACTTATTCATAATAATGAATTCATTCGGAAAATAAATGCATCAATTCTACAAAAACTAACAGAAATGACCGGCCCGAGTTGTACATACCCGGAATCATCCTCACGGGCCTGCCCGATCGCCATCTCTTGCAGACTTGCAGTTGCAGTGAAGTAGCGAACCTCGTAACTGGGCCTCAACGGCCCAATACAAGCCCATTAACACCCAGACATTCGAGTTTCCGCTCTCATTCACGCTAGTGAGCGTAGCGCACGCGACGACTCCGAAAGTGACCAGCAGAGGCGGACGGCGTTCTTGAGAGAGAAATTGTGAGTTCCTAAGTGAAAAAACGACTTCGGCAAATGACGGACCCTCTCAGTGGCGTATCTCTCCCCTCCGGTCCCGACGGCAAAAAGCGCCGAGTATGCTACTTTACGAACCAACAATCGGCGACTACTACTACGGCCAAGGTCATCCGATGAAGCCTCATCGTATCCGGATGGCGCACAACTTAATCGTCCATTACTCACTTCACCGACTTATGGAAATCAACCGTCCTTTTCCGGCCGAAGCCGACGATATCCGTCGTTTTCATGACTCTGACTATGTCGACTTCCTTGCTAAGATCTCTCCAGAGATTGAGCGCGATTATGCCGTGAATAGGCAACTTAAGAAGTTTAATGTTGGAGAGGACTGTCCGGTGTTTGACGGATTGTTTGACTTTTGCCAGGCGTCTACTGGCGGCTCGATAGGCGCGGCTGTGAAGTTGAATAGGCAGGATGCGGATATTGCTATTAACTGGGCTGGGGGATTGCATCATGCTAAGAAGAGCGAGGCGTCAGGGTTTTGTTATGTGAATGATATTGTTCTTGGCATTCTTGAGTTGCTCAAGTATCACAGGGTAAGTGTGTTTGTAGCTTTGGTTTTGGTTCATTATTTTGGAGATTTTTGAGAGTTTGAACTTGCTTTTACATGGTTTGAGATGGTGATGTAGAAGTCGAATTTTTTACTAGGAATAAGATGTTGAGAGCGAGGAGCGTGTACAGGCTGGATGCATTTAGACTGATTTCTTTTTTTTCATTTTGTTTTAAATGAGTGTGCAAATAGGCATGGAGTGTAGGGATGTCTTTGCTGATAGGATCAGAGTATTTTAAGTCTATGCGCTATGATTACTGCAGTTGGTGATTTGCTATGATAGATACTTCATTTGCTGTAAGTTAGTTGTGTTCCTTTTAAACCTTGCTGTTGTGTGGTTTTTATTGCTGGTGTTATATTTTTCTGTGCTCTCAAGTCTCAACTACAAGTTGGTCAGTAAGACATGTATTTAGGCACGAGGTTTGAAGTATTGGCACATTTAGTTATGTTCCACATTCATTACTGATGGCTGTGTTGCTTCAACATTTTCAACTAGAGTGATGTTCACATATTGCACATAATTTTGTTAGGTGCCATCCAGTTAACGTTAATTTTTTTGTAATTAGCATCTTTTTCTTTCTAGTAGTTTCTAGTTTGCTTGTACATACTTTTTTAAGCTAGTGTATTCTACTCATTTCTGAATCTAATTTACCATCCTTTCCAAATGATGCCGATTCTCTTAATGTTGGCAGCGTGTTCTTTATGTTGACATTGATGTTCACCATGGAGATGGTGTTGAGGAGGCATTCTACTTGACTGACAGAGTAATGACGGTATCTTTTCATAAGTTTGGTGACTTCTTTCCTGGAACTGGCCATATCAAAGACATTGGAGAGGGAACTGGAATGAATTATGCTCTAAATGTTCCGCTGAACGATGGAATTGATGATGAGAGTTTTCGAAGCCTATTCAGACCAATTATCCAAAAAGTGATGGAAATGTACCAGCCTGAAGTTGTCGTTCTTCAGTGTGGTGCCGATTCATTATCTGGTGATAAACTGGGATGCTTCAATTTGTCAGTTAAAGGCCATGCTGACTGCCTTCGGTTTTTTAGATCCTTCAATGTTCCTCTAATGGTTCTTGGCGGGGGTGGTTATACCATTCGGAATGTTGCTCGTTGCTGGACTTATGAGGTTTGCTTCTGTTTTACCCTTCATTTTTCATTAATCACCGATCGCTCGGATTAGACAGAAACACCTTGCTATTTGTAAGAACTTGTTTTTTGTTTAATCTGGATTACCTGTTTGTACCATTAAACTTCAGAGTTCAGAGTTTTCCATGATTTGTTGATGCAGACTGCAGTGGCCGTGGGAGTGGAACCAGATAATAAATTGCCTTACAATGAGTACTACGAATATTTTGGCCCAGATTATACCCTTCATGTCGATCCGTCCAACATGGAAAATTTGAACTCACCTACAGACATGAAGAAAATAAGGTCACTCATACTGGTTATTTATGGCTTTTATTTAGATAAGAGCGTTAGTTGTGTGCAGTTTTGTCAAGCTATGTGTCAATTATGTACTTGCTTTCCAATTATTGATCAGTATCACTATTTGTAGCTTTTCATACCACTGTTAGGTTTTTATGTTTTGCTTAAAAGCTTGATTTAATTCAGCATTGGCTTTGATCGAGACTTCTATGATATTTTTAATGGTAGCTTGTTCAATCGATTCTACCTTTGGTGGGGCTAGAAACCCGTTCTAAGTTTCATGACATGTTGCCTTGCTTACTCCACTTTCACCAAATTAATGTGTTGGCCTCAGTTTAGATTGAACATTAGTAGATAATATTGCACTTTGACAAGAATAAACAAAGCCATGCAGAACTGTTTGATTTTATTTTTCTTTATGGTATTAGATGACACATTGAAATTATCAGCGGTTCCTCTATAAGTGAAAACAGTAGAAATACTTGATATTGACCCTGATATATAATTTTAACCCATCTCATTACAATCGTGGAATATGATTATGAACCTCATTCCAGTTGCATTTTTTCTGTTGGTGATATATAAGTTGTTTCTGCCATGCAGTGGTCAGTTGCATTTGTTTTGGTGGCTCTCTTGGTTTTTACTTGTTAGCTGTTGGTTTCTTAATTGTTAACTTCCATTTTCATTTTAGTAATCCTCCAGCTGACTTTTGTCTTGCAGGAACTTGATACTTGAGCGGCTTTCTAAACTACCTCATGCACCTAGCGTAGCGTTCCAAACCATGCCATCTTCAGCAGAAGTTCCTGAGAAGGTTGGTAGATGTTGCTTTTCCTCGTAACAACTTATGTTGGTGGAGCACCATTTATATGTTTCTTTCTTCTTAATATTGTGAAATGTAGGATGATGATGATATGGAACAAAAACCAAAGCAGCGCCTTTGGGATGGTGAACAATATGATTCAGATGACGAACATAAGTCCCGCAATCGCTCGTAGTACTGCTGCTGGCTATTAAAAGCTCTTGTAGAAGGTGATATTGTGTTGGACTAATGAAATGGTTTTGATAGATATATCTCTAACTATTAGAGTTTGATACACATTTTGTTGGTTTCGAAAATAATTATAATCAGTCCTGCATGTATGAAGCACGGATTTTTTTGTCAATCTTTCTGATGATCATTTCCTCCCTACTTCTCTACTTCAGGGGGCCACTTGACACTGTAAAGGAATTGAAGCCTTGCGTGCAGCACATTTGTAATGATTGTTCTTCTTGTGGCAAGGAAAATTTCTGTATCCAACCAAATGGAAGGCTATGAAGATATAATACGAACTATCTGACTTCGGGAAGTGTAGCTGAGCAATGTACTTGTGTCATGGACAATGAGTAAAGCTTATTCATGGTTTCAGCTGAGTAGAATCAAAGTTTTGTCACATTTGCATTAGTTGCATTGTTTGGTGCAGTAAAATTCTAGTGTCACTAGCTGCATTGACAGTATCTCTACAACATCACTTTCTATAAGAAGAAAGTCCTCCGGGCTCCTTTGGTAGGAGTGTGTCAGTGTGTTAAGAAGTGTTTACATTAAACGGCATTTTGCATATTACATTGATAGTTGCCTAGAAATAGTAAAGATGGGCTACTGGGTGGGCCTGATGCTTCAAATACTTCTCCCTCCGTATTTGAGAACTTTCACGTTTTTTAAGAAAATTGAAAAATGTGAGATAAAAAGTAAGAAAGAGAATGAGTGAGATAAAAAGTAAGAAAGAGAATGAGTGAGATAAAAAATATGAAAGAGAGTGTAAATGTAGAGGTAAAAAAGTTTCTATTTTAGGAAATGAGAAGATTATTTTGAAACATCCAAAAAGGAAATGAGACACTTATAATAGGACGGATGGAGTACTAGATAGCGTCTGGGTCGTTCAGATGGTAAACGACGCCGTTCATTATGGAGCAGTAGTTACAACTTCAGAAGCTAAAAGCCTAAAACAACGCATATCTCAGTGTTGGTAAGGTATCGCCGCCGTTAGATTTTCCGGCAAAGCCACTGCTACGAAATTGAAGATATTAACAGGAGGCCAGATTCATACAGTCATTGAATAATTTGATAAATTACCCGTCTGTAGATATGTGGTGCGTCAGACGAGGTCTAGCCCTTCGCTCGCTCTCCGTTTTACTTCGTTTCGGTATAAATCCCAGACACGTTTCTGCTCCAATTAACCCTCTGGGCAATCTGTTCAACACAAGTTTTCACTCTCCCAAGCATTTGATCCCCACTGTGATGTTCAGTTCGGTTCACTCCGGTACTTTTTCTGGTCTGGAAGATACAAAGTTAATAAATGTTGAAGAAGTAGATGTGGATGAGAATGAGTGTAGTGATGATGATGAATTGGAGTATGTGGTTGACGATAGTAGCGTTGTTTTAAATGTGGAGAAACTGATGACTATTTTTAAGGATTCGGAACTTGATCTTGCTGGAAAGAAAAGGAGGCTTGAAGAGTGTGAAGTGCATGACATGTCGTCTAAGTTAGTGTCTGAGGTTCTTGGTCGTTTGCGAAATGATTGGGAGTCTGCGTTCATGTTTTTTCTATGGGCTGGTAAGCAACCGGGGTTTAAGCATTCTACTAGAGAGTACCATTCCATGATTTATATTTTAGGGAAAATGAGGAAGTTTGATACTGCGTGGTCGTTGGTTGATGAAATGAGTAAGGTTAAAGATGATGCTGGGAATGTGATGTCTCTTGTAACACCTCATACACTGCAGATTTTGATCAGGAGGTATTGTGCTGTGCATGATGTGGGCAAGGCGATTAGTACTTTTCACGCTCACAAAAGGTTCAAATTTGATGCTGGGATTGAGGAGTTTCAAAACCTTTTAAATGCTCTTTGTCGGTATAAGAATGTTAAGGATGCGGAGCACTTGCTTTATGCCAATAAAGATGTTTATCCATTTTGTACCAAGAGTTTTAACATTATACTTAATGGATGGTGCAATGCAGTTGCAAGTCCTCGTGAGGCTGAGAGGTGTCTCAAGGAAATGGGCAAGAGAGGAATTCCTATTGATGTTGTTACGTATGCAAGCCTAATATCTTGTTACGCAAAGGCCAGGAACATTCAGAAGGTGTTACGGCTTTTTGACCAGATGAAGAAATATGATATTGAACCTGATAGAAAAGTTTACAATGCGGTGATTAATGCTCTGGCGAGACACAGGTTTGTTTCAGAAGCTCGTAAACTTATTCAGACTATGGAAGAGAAGAGTATTGCGCCAGATATTGTTACTTTCAATTCTTTATACATGCCTTTATGTAAAATGAGGAAAGCCGTTGAAGCTAGAGATGTTTTTAATGAGATGCTGAAGCGTGGCCTGTCACCGACTCTTCCTTCATACCATGCCCTCTTTCGTATTTTGAGAACTTCTGACGAGGTGTTCTCGTTGTTGGAAACTATGAAGAAGGCAGGTTGCAATCCAAGTGGTGATACATACATTATGTTAATCAGAAAGCTTTGTCGCTGGCGACAACTTGATGATGTTTATAAGCTGTGGAATGCAATGCTGGAGAATGGTATTAGCCCTGATCGAAGTTCTTATATTGTACTTATACATGGACTTTTTTTGAATGGCAAGTTGGCGGAAGCGCACAAGGTTTATGCGGAGATGAAGGAGAAGCTGATTAGACCTGATCCTATGTTGGATGAGCTGCTTCAAGGATGGGAATCTGGCAGACACCATGTCGAGTGCCAAAACATAAATGCTGAAAACAAGAAAAGGTACTCTGATGAGTCAAATAAAAAAACTCTTCCTGCAAAGAATCATGACGAGGAAAGAGAATTACAGCGTTATCCTGAAATTAGAAAAGTTATCAGGCAAGGGGGGTTTTCTTTTTGGCAGTAGAAATTCCTCATGCCAATTCATTATTCATATTGCATCTTCTAACAACAATGGAGCTCACCACCTATCACTGTGTGTCAGTGTGAAGTTGTTTAGGATCTTTCAGATGCATTCTGGATATGATGTCAAAAGGACTAGCTTTAAAGAAATGTATGCTGTATCAATGTCTTTCCTGAAGATATGCTTTCTGTATGAATAATTATAGGAGTATACCAAGTAACACAGATTTTTTCAAAATGCAAGGTACGAGCCCTTCGATGACTCATGACTGTTTTTCTTAGATATGTGGTTGGAAAGTATAATTATAGATACTTATCTGGGGTTGAAAAATCCTCAGTACAAATGGAAGCTTATTTTTATTGTTCAGGATTTCATTCTACTATGCTAGCGATGAGCAGTTTCGTCAGGTCAAAATAAATTAAACTTGTATTTGTTGCATTTGTAGGGTCTTCTTATAGCGCCATTCATCTAAAGTCCAAGTTGTTATTCCTGTTGGCCCGCTGGTGTTTGTAAAGCTAGAATATCATCTACATTTTCTTGGCAAATATATGCGGATTGTGGGGATTATCGCCGCCCATCGCTGGAGTTCCTTTTATATTCTCAAGAACTGGATTCAAACAATTCAGATCCAGCATCAACATCTTTTTTTTTTGATAGCTAGAAGCTCGAAAACACACAGCCGGGCAAACAGGCAAAACGCACAGCAACAAAACAGAGCACAACAAAACAAAGGCCCAACCAACACTAAACAACTCCCAATTTATAACTACCAAGCTCTCCAACTACGCGACTCATATTAATCGGAATTGCCCACGGGTCCAACCACGTCACCTTAGAATCAAAAGCGAACCGCGCGATACAATCAGCCATCCAATTATCCTCCCTCATAGCGTGCTTCACCGACCAGCCAAGATTCCTCCTCAAGAGCTTTAAGCACGAGTCCAGCCATCCCCCATCCCCATTATTACCCTCCCAACCCATACAAGAGGATTGGACCACTGCAAGAGAGTCCGAACCAAGGTCACTGCTCGAAGGTCCAGCCTCTCAGCCATACGCATACCCAACACAAGCGCCATCCCCTCAGCCTCCTTGCCCACCAGTCTCCTCCCGACCCATTGGCAGTTGACCGCCCGAACCTGGCCCTCCTTAATGAAAACAACAACCAGCCCCGCCTCATCCCTCGTTCCGCACCACGCAGCATCACAGAAAAGACAGTCTCCTCGGAGGTCTCTCTCTGAAAACAGGGCGTCCGGAACTTTTAGCACCAACCGTTACCCAGATACACATCACATTGGAAGATAGTGGACTGAAGCTTCGAAACCATTTCGTCGATGGGCACCTCCTTCTGCTCGTGAACCATCACATTCCTAGCATTCCATAGCACCCAAATGCCTACCATAACCTTACGGAAGTCATCCCGAACTCCACTCATTGCTCCATGAAACAACCAATCAGCGGCAGTGCCTTCCCCTTCCTCCGATCGGTCCCACCATCTATCACCAATTCGACTCTCCTCCAAAAGGCTTTCGCTCTCCAGCATCCATACACTGTATGAAAAGCCGTTTCAATATGATAACCACAAAATCTACAATCCGTCCGAACCTCACACCCCCTCCTTCGTAGATTTCTCACATCCGGAAGAGCCTCCTGGAACAGCCGCCAAACCACCAGCTTAACTCTGTTATGAACATTGTTTTTCCAGACCCTTCTCCAAAACATTCTCAGCTTATGCGCATCTGACTGTTCCCCGCCACTTTGCTGGATGTGCCTCCTTTGATTCAACAAGACCTTGTACATCGATTTGACAGAGAAGGTACCAGATTCGTCAAGCCTCCACTCCGGGACTGATACACCGTCCCACTGCCCCAGTCCAACTCTCAGGAGATGCTTAACACTGCAAATTCTCCGCCAAGCATGCGAAGGCTTTGCTCCTAGGCCCCCGTCCAAAAACCCACCATTTGGAAAATACCTCCCTTTCAAAACTTTACTCAGCAGCAAGTCCGGTTGTGACAACACTCGCCAAGCTTGTTTAGCCAGAAAAGCTTCATTCGTTGCTCTGAAATCCCGGAACCCCATTCCACCCTTCTCCTTTTCCATTATCAGCTTGTCCCTATTAACCCAGTGAATGCCTTGATGATTCTTTGCTGTTGTCCACCAAAACCGCATGGTTAATTTTTGAAGCTTGTCACACACACTCAGGGGCATCTTGTAGCAGGACATCGCATATTGTGGCATGGCCGACAATACTGATTTTATTAAAACCTACCTCCCGGCAAGCGATAATAAATTTGTATTCCAACTCGAGACCCTTGCATTCACCTTTGCCTCTATGTCATTGAAAACCTCCGCTTTCCTCTGTCCAATGATCATTGGCAGACCCAAGTATCTATCGTGCCTATCCACTGACACCATTCCCAGCGTTTGCTCAATATCCCTCCGGAGCTCAGGCTTTACATTCTTTTTTTTAAAAAGGCCGAAGCCTTAATGGTTGGGGGCCTTGCCCGCACAGACCCACAACCAGGTGAACCATCCCATTACAGGATGACGGGCGGACCGAAGCAACGGGATATTTTTTGTTCCCTAACGTGTTTAGCAGGAATCGAACCCAGGACCTTGCCTGTGTCAATCCCTACCCACGCCGCTTGGCCACCCCTATTGGGGCCTCAGGCTTTACATTCTTGCTACACACAATTTGTGATTTGTTAAGGTTAACCAACTGACCTGATATTCTTTCATAATCCTCCAACACCTGTTTGATCGTAGCAACCTCTATCCGCTCCGCACTGGCAAACAACAAACTATCGTCTGCAAACAAGAGGTGTGAGACGCACGGGCTAGCTCTACTAATCCTTATGCCCTTGATCAGGTTACTTTGGACTCTGCTTTCAATTGTTCGGGACAGCCACTCAAAGCCCAAAATAAACAGGTACGGAGATAATGGGTCCCCTTGTCGGAGACCCCTTGACGGCGTGATAACCTTCGATAACTGATCATTAACTCTGACAACATACGTAACAGTTCGAAAGCATTTCATAACTCTTCCAATCCAAGCCTCAGCAAAGCCTATCTTCTTTAACATTTTCTCCAAGAACATCCACTCCATCTTATCGTAAGCCTTGCACATATCAAGCTTTAATGAAATGTATGCTTTCCCGTTGCCTCTCCTTGACCTGATAAAATGCGAAACTTCATGAGCCAGCAAAATGTTGTCAGAGATAATTCTGCCCGGGACGAAAGCACTTTGAGCTTCAGAAATAATCTCCGAGATCACCCTCTTTAACCTGTTCGCCATTACCTTTGAAACAATTCGCATGATGACGTTGCACAAGCTTATCGGCCGGAAAGAGGGTAGGTCCGCTGCTCCAGCTACCTTAGGAATAAGAACTATTTTCGTAACATTCAGGGCAGTACAATCACCATCACCCTCCAAGATATCCCTTACCTGTGCACACACCCTGATGCGCACCAGCTGCCAATGCCTCTGAAAGAAAATAGCTGGGAAACCGTCCAAACCAGGCGCCTTTGTTGGATGCATTTGAAAAACTGCAGCTTTGATTTCATCATCCTCAATTGCTGCTAACAAACAGCTATTCATCTCCTCTGTAACCCTCTCATGCACATCCTGCAGAGCCTCATTCCAATTCGTCGTATCATCCCTCAGCTGCGACGAGAAGATCTCCTCTAAATACTGCTCCACCACCCCCATCATGCCTTCTTTTGTCTGCTGGTTGACTCCACTAGCGTCCCTTAGCACCTCAATCTTGTTTGTCTTCCTACGCGCCGAAGCTTTAGCATGAAAGAAGGCTGTGTTCCGATCTCCCTCACGAAGCCACTGGACTCGAGATCTTTGTTGCCACATAACCTCTTCGCGCCAAAGCCACTCCTCGAGCTCAGCCACGAGAGCCTTTTCCCTACAGCATACCTCCTCAGTGCGGCTAGCCAGACAATTATCATTTAACTCTTGCTTTATCACCCGAATCTTTCTCTGGACGTGACCGAACTTAGTTGCATTCCACTTCTCCAACCTATGCGCGCAACTTGCCATGATACCCGCCAGAGAGGAGTCAACATTGCTCTCTGCATTCCGCCACGCATCCTGCACCACCTCAGCGAAGCCTGAATGCTCAGTCTACATAGCTTCGAATCTGAATTGCCTGTCCGCCGGAAGCACCCGCCCACAACCAGCCAGATGCACCACCAATGCATTATGATCCGAGCTGTACGCTGATTCATGACAAACTAACGCATTTGGGAATTGCTCTCGCCATGTGGAAGTGGCCAACACCCTGTCTAGCCAAACACGCACTTCCTTCGATCCCTTCCTCCGTTCGAGTAAGTGAAAGGGTTACCTTCAAAACCAATGTCAGACAGGCCGCAGTCCATAGCCACCTCACGAAAACTTCTCATCCTTCCCACATCTCTCGGGCCACCTCCCCACGCCTCAGAACCATACAAAATTTCATTGAAATCGCCAATAACAGCCCAAGCTTCGTCCTCGATTCCCTTCAATGCTCGAAGCAGATCCCAACTGCCTTTGCGCTTGCTAGCCATAGGATGACCATAAAAGACTGTTATCCTAAACTGCTTCTCACCCTGTATCATCAAGTCAATATGCTAGCGCGAAAAACTCTGAATTTGGACCTCACCATTCGCATTCCACAGCACTGCCAAGCCACCCAACAAACCGACTTTATTTACAGCAAAACAATTTAGGAAGCCCAATTTAACTCGCAAAACATCCCACTTTTTCACAGACACTTTTGTTTCAATCAACGCCAAAATACTAGGCTTATAGGACCGGACAAGGTCCCTCACCTCTCGAACTGCAGACGATCCTCCCAATCCTCTGCAGTTCCAGCATATGAGTTTCATGGTCCTCGGCGAGATCGACTCGCGATCTTCGCCGATAATAATTCTGTGAGAGTTTGGTCTTCATCTCCTAGTACGTTGCAGTCGTTCCCCTCCAGCGCCTCCTTGATGTTCAGCGCATCAGCTCTCTTAATCCTTTTCGCTACCCCTTTCTCCTTCTGGATCTTCCTGGGTTTGTGCTTAACCCCGAGCAATTTCCCACCGCTCTCCTTCCTCTTCTCTGTAGCCTCCAATCTTACTAGCCCACTTCCATACACATTACTGGAGACCGGCCCAATGAAACTTGATCCCAGCACCATTTCATGGCCCAAACTCATCAACTCATCTTGGCCCGGATCAATCATCCTATTATGGCCCAACTGCATGTGCCCCATCACCTCTTTCCTTAGTACTATTTCTGTCTGCGTGTCTGCAACGTCACAGTCTGCAAATCCTTTTCCTTTTGCAGTTCTAGCGGCCGTTTCTGACATTCGCCCTCCTACGTTGTCTTCCGTTGTCTGTCTGCTAGTGTCTCCCAAAAGCAGGACTTGTCTGTTTCCTTCCTCAGGTAGTAAGTTGTCCCCTATCCCACGTACGGATCCTGTCTCCGCCCCTTTGTCGTTATTGGACTTGTCCATATCTATCCTCCCCGGCGCCGCCATCAACATTGACTCTGCCCGCATCCAGACCCCATACTCACCGGCGGTCTCCTCCCCCGGACATTGGACCCCTCCATGGGTCAGCCGACCACATCTGTAACAAATTTCAGGTAATCTCTCATATTTAAACGCCAGCCACCGCTTGTACCCCGACCGGTCAGAGAGAAACACCCCAGGGAGCAAAGGCTCAGTAGCATCCACCTCAGTCTTGTACCGAACAAACCTTTGTTTAACAATCTCGGTGTCTTGGCCCATCACCCTGCAAACTTTCCCCGCCAAAGCTGCAAAACCCTCCGCTAGGTCGTCCGAAATGAGCTCCAAAGGCAACCCATGTATTTACAGAACCACCATAAGCTTATTCATAGCACCATTCTTAAATCCTTCAGTCCACCTCCTTAGGAGCACAGCCGCTCTCAAAAAGCTCCATGGGCCCTCCTCCAACACCCTCTCCATCTTTTGGCGACTATCAAACTTCACCAAGTAGCAGCCATCATCAATCTCCGAAAACTCAGCTCCAGTTGGCATCATCCAGGCTCGTGTCAGCACCGTCTTAATATTTTGGGCGGTGAAACTTCTTGTGGTCAGCGGCTTAAGGACCACTGCCCATTTGAGCTCCTCCACCGCCCGTGCCCAGACTTGCTCATTAACTGTAACACAAAGCTTCCCTTGAAACCTCTCGGACAGGACTTCCACACTCTTCGCCAGGTTCGGCTCACTCCCCATTGACTCTCCCATAACAGCTAGATCACTTCCAAGCACTCACACAAACCCCAAAATCTATATTCCGACGAAGAAACACGAAAAAACCACTCAAGCTCTAAAAAACTCTCATAGACCTAGGTCTAGAGAGAGGAAAGAGAAAATACATCCTCTTTTGATGAAGTTAACCACCAACTATTTTCTCAAGTGTATTCTTGATCCAGCATCAACATCTGAGCACTGCAATCTTTATTTGATACCTCAGCAGCTCAGCTTATGGAACATTCCACATGCTCCACTTGGAAACAGTTAAATGCCTTTGGTAGCTGATAGTAAATCAAGTTCTGCTTCGGTTCCTAATTCTTGTAACATGATTTAGAATGTTGTTATAGATACCAAAATGTACTTATTGCTTAGGGTTTGCACAAAAAATATGCTAAAGATGAGATTAGCAGTATTCTCTGGCAGCAGCAAAAGAAGCGTGGAAACATCAAAAACCGTCTTCACCAACAAAAAGGTCAACAACAATTACCCTCAGCTCTAATGGAGATGAGCTCACTCTCACTGTCGCCATTTTCACCACCTCTTCAAGCCAATCCCCGAACACTAGAAAATGGGTTCCGTCCTAAATCCTCCATC
This sequence comes from Sedum album, assembly GCA_006409495.1. Taxonomy (NCBI): domain Eukaryota; kingdom Viridiplantae; phylum Streptophyta; class Magnoliopsida; order Saxifragales; family Crassulaceae; genus Sedum; species Sedum album. Next base: position 149,155 of record QZGG01000109.1, read on the forward strand.
TCAAGGTCACCACCATTCCGACCTCGGAAGAAGTACTCCAAATCCCCGCCAAAGGAACCTTTTCCAGCTTCATTCCCGCTCCATACCAAAAACCCTCATATCATTTATCACGACATTCAACGATTGGCAAGAGAAGATAAGCTCAAGGAAGCACTAGTGATAATGGACTACTTAGACCAGCAAGGCGCCCCTTTAAATGTCACCACTTTGAGTGCTTTGATTGCTTCTTGTGTTAGGACAAGGTCGTTGGAGTTTGCTAGGCAGGTTCATGCGTATGTTAGGGTTAATGGGTTGGAGAAAAATGAGTTCTTGCGGACGAAGCTTGTGAGTATGTATACTACTTGTGGGTCTATTGAGGATGCGGATAAGCTGTTTGATGAAATGCCTGTTAAGAATGCTTATACATGGAATGCGTTGCTTAGGGGGAATGTTATGGCGGGTAGAGGGCAGTATAAGGATGTGCTTTCAACTTATTCGGAAATGAGGGAGTCTGGGGTTGAGTTGAATGTGTATAGTTTTTCGTGTTTGATTAAGAGTTTGGCTGGTGCGAATGCCTTTAACCAGGGGTTGAAGGTGCATGGACTTTTGATAAAGAATGGGTTGTTTGGAAGTCCGATAGTTTTGACGTGCTTGATTGATATGTATTTCAAGTGTGGCAAAGTTAGGCTTGCTTGTGGATTGTTTGAAGAGATTATTGAAAAGGATATAGTTGTGTGGGGCACGATGGTTGCTGGGTTTGCTCATAATAATTTGCAGAGGGAAGCAGTTTTGTACTTTCGGCGAATGATAGATGAAGGTATATTTCCGAATTCAGTTTTGTTGACGATTATCCTTCCTGTAATTGGAGAAATTTGGGCTCAGAAGATAGGCAAAGAGCTTCATGCTTATGTTGTTAAAACGAGGAGATACTCGAACCAGCTGTTTATTCAGTCTGCATTGATTGATATGTATTGTAAATGTGGCGACTTGAGTTCTGGGAGACGTGTATTTTACGCATGTGAGGAGAGGAATACCATTTCATGGACTGCTCTGATTTCAGGTTACATCTCAAATGGGAAACTTGATCAGGCTTTGAGATCAATTATTTGGATGCAAAAAGAGGGGTTCAAGCCTGATGTCGTCACTGTTGCCACTGTTGTTCCAGTGTGTGCCGAGTTAAAAGCTTTGAAACCTGGTAAAGAGCTTCATGCTTTCGCTGTGAAGAATTGCTTCTTTCCAAATGTGTCAATTGTGACCTCTCTAATGGTTCTGTACTCAAAGTGTGGCTGCTTAAATTACTCTTCCAAGTTGTTTTATTGTTTGGAGAAACAAAATGTTATTGCATGGACAGCGATGATAGACTCGTGTATAGCTGGCGGTAATCTTCTCAGTGCAATAGATGTATTCCGCTCAATGCAGTCATCAAAGCACAGACCTGATTCTGTCACGATGGCGAGAGCTCTACTTGTGTGTAGTCAATTGAAAGCCCTAAAACTCGGAAAAGAAATTCATGGACATATTCTGAAGAAAGATATAGCTAAGGTCCCATTCGTGTCAGCTGTTGGTGAAGATGTACGGTATGTGCAGAGAAGTCAACTATGCGAAGTCAGCCTTTGATGAAGTACCTGTTAAAGGTTCAATGACAAAAACTGCCATTATCGAGGCATATGGCTACAGTGACATGTTCCGTGAAGCCATTGACATTTTCAATATCATGGTATCGGATGGATTCACCCCTAACCAGTATACATTCTCAGTACTTTTATCAATATGCAAGAAAGCTATGTTCACGGATGAGGCTCGCAGAATTTTCAAGCTAATGACGACAAAATTTAAGATTGTAGCTTCCAAAGAACACTACTCATTGATGGTCGAGATTCTCACACAATCGGGTTTCAATGAGGATGCCGAGAGATTTTGTCAGATGAGTTCTTCACTGGAGTAAACTTCACCAACCTTTTATCTGGTCATTATGGAAGTCTAGGCATATCTAGCTGATGCTTATCTACATATTTTTTGAATCTTTGGCTAATTAATTATTCTGTATAATTTAAAATGGTACATAAAACCATTTCAGAAGATAAAATGTTACTAAGTAGAACTTTAGAAGTTCAAATAAAGCTCAGGTGGTGTGACCTATTTCCTTGCAAAATGTATTTTGACCTTCTGCCAGAGTTCCTCTATTATCTACTCACGTCATAGCATTAGTGTTTTTCAAAATGTCACAGGGGTATTATTTCTGTTGGGACAATGGAAGATCAAAGAATCTTTACAACAAAGGGAGTCTGGTGTTCATGATTATAGAAACACTTAAGAAGTCAGAATCTTTGCAACAGAGGGAATCTGGTGTTCATATAATTTATTATATGAACTACTAAGAGCACACAAACAAGGTCCATAAAGGAAAGAGCTCAACAGACTAGGCTTTAATCCTTTACTGGGCACTTAGAAAGATTGAACATTTGTCCACAACAGATGAATAATGCCTAGGCTTTGAAGTTTTATTTCAGAACTAGGAGAAGCTGAGATGTCACACATCTGCTGAGGCCTACATGATTTCAACTACAGCTCGACCTAAGATTTTACCGTCATTGAGATCCTGATATGCTTGGACCGATTCTTCAAACTTGTATGTCTTTGAAATAGCAGAGTTTAGGTTAAAGACACCTGATTCGGCCAACCTAACAAGCTTTGGAAGATCCTGTCTTGCCCTTCCTCCATAGGAGCCGATAATTTTTATCTACAAAATGGATAGGAATAAATGGTGTATTTAAACTGTAAATACTTATGTTATGCACGTAGCAATCATAATGTGATAAGCAGTGATTTCGGCCGGATACACTCTTTCAAATGAAGCTCTGAATAGTTCTTAAAATATGCTAATAAACAAAACAAGCCCGGTGACTGCCAGCTAAGAGTAGACATCCTAGGATATTTTTGGTGTAGCTAATTCTATGATTGCTTGATAAGTAGGAACTGACAATTAGCAGCAGACAGAACATCAGACAGAAAGCTTGCTAATATTTATCTGACAGGGATGGTGGAACGTATAACAACAACAAGTAACAACAACAAGTTGTGTCAATTTAGAGAAAAACTTTCCTAAGAGCAAACAAATTAAGTTGGCCTATCTACGGACAAAATATGGTCACAATCAGCAAAAGTCCTTGCAAAAAAGATTAATGGATAGCATTCAATTATTCCAAACTTTTTACTAACTTCAAAGTATAAAAGTATACCCACCTGTCTACGAACTAAGCGGTTTATGTCTACTTCTCCAATGGAGCCAGCTTTAGCAAGACCAATCATAACAGCTTTGCCTCCATCTCTTACACTTAATGAACACTGTTCAAATGTTTGAGGCCTTCCCAAAGCTTCAACAGCAATGTCAACACCAAGTCCACCAGTTATTTCCTATTACATATGATATAAGCAATTGAGTTATAAACCCTTAAGGGAATCTATTTCCTTATTTTTTGGGGTTTCAAAAAATAATCTTTATCTATGTAGAGACCTAAACAGTTTCTCAATTCTCCACAGGTTAAATGCAAAATAATTTCTAAAATTTGTGAAATGCTTATCTGGACTGCTGATGTCTAGCAATGTAAAGAAGTCCTGATATATTGTATGAAGCATGACAAGATACTACAGAGAGGGTAAACTAAAGTATCTAGATCCAGCATAAAGACAACTTCAAATATTTATGCATATGTTACCATGACCTTTAATAATTCCATGCGCTCCTCCTAAAACCTTAGCTAATTTTAAAATGGAGATGACTGACAAGTAATTGTTGACTGTTCACACATCATCATGGGCAAGGTGTCCACGAAATTTGTGACATGAACTTACACGGATCTTCTCAACAGCATTTTCTTTAGCTGAATTTACAGTATGTGTAGCTCCGAAAAGTTTAGCCTTCTCAAGCTTGTCATCTTGAATATCAACAGCTATGATGTCGGATGCACCAAAAGCCCGTGCGAGTTGTAGACAACTTTGATATGTAATGAAATTACCACCACATGTTAATAAAGTATCATTAAACTTAAGTATGATATCACGAGTATGCATAAAGCTCCCAACGGCGGCGGATGATAAATGGGCATCAAATAGACCTCTTGTACAGAAATAAGAAAGATGTGTAGGCCTGAAAGTAAAGTCATAAGTCCTACCTAGAGCCAACACCACCAACACCAATCACAGCAATCGAATCCCCCGGACGCACATTTGCTGCATGAATCATTGCTCCATATGCAGTAAAAACAGCACAGCCCAGAATCGCGGATTCTGCATACGGAAGTGAATGTGGTAATACACACAATCCATTCGCAGGCACTACACAGTATTCAGCCAGGCCTCCCATACTATACATGTATACAGGTTCACCTGTAAACGGACATCAATGTAAATTTCATGCACAGTATCAAAGGAGTTGGTGACAAAGAAAAGCATAAATAATTTAAGATGCAATTGAAACTTGGCTGAAAATGCACCAATCATTAACCAAAAGTATAATCAGATAATAGAGGTTTCGATAACACGAGATGCAAAATAGTTGGATAAAAACAAATAGAGAATACCGTTGCTGCGGAGAAACAGCCTTGTTTCACCATCATAAAGGGTTCCCTTAGCACGGTTGTATGTGAAAAAAGGCTCACATATATCTTCCTGACCCTGTCGTTTTATGTAAATATCTACAACCAGTCAGTTATACTACTGTACACCAAGAAAAAATAGACAAAATTAAATGTCGACAGTGGCAAATAGGGACTACTGACCCGATTACAGAAGAAACAGTTCCCACACGGCATGATAAAAGCCCCAATAACTCGTGAACCAAGCGGCAATCTGAAACCAAAATATACAGAACAACAAAGTAAATAGCTACTTCTCCACTCTTCACCATAATTAAAATCCAAATTCAATCTCTACAGCAAAACAACAACAACAAAAAGAAGAAGAAGATATGAAGGAAGACACTCCTACTATCCTACACTAACCTTTCAATGACTTTCTTATCAGTCAAAGGCCCGTGCTCAACAACTTCACCAGTAATCTCATGTCCAACCACACAAGGCTAGGAAACGGAAGCTCGCCTTTAATAACATGCAGATCAGAATGGCACACTCCACAAGCTTCACTCCACCATCCCCCAATCACATCAAGATTCAATTTTTCAACACCAAATCCATAAAATTTCCAAACTTTAGGTCACCAGGTCAATACAACGAAACATACCTTTGGTTTTGACGAGGATTTCTCCAGCTTTGGGACGCGGCATGTGAAGATCCTCTAAAGCAAGTGGTTTAGAAGGATCTCTAAATACAGCTCCGCGAATAAACGACGATCCGCCAGCAACGTTGTACGATGCGGCTGATGTACTGTACGGCAATCTGGTTGAGATAGTTTTACGACTGCCGGCTACGGCCGCCGTCGCTTTCCGGATGAGCGATCGGTACAAATTGGACATTGTTTTTGGATTTGTATGATTGCGAATTTAATCGAGTAAATGAAATCGAAATTGAAAGTGTTTGAGTGTCGGATTGGATTGTGTCCGACTCTATTTATTCCCAATCAGACTTGACTGTGGATAAGATTATCAGCAAACCGCCAAAATAAAAAGACCTCGTTTTGTGTTCGATACGAAGTATTTTGGTAAATTTATTAGACAAATTCTATAAATAGATAAATTTCAAGAAAAACAAATGATTTTAGTAATGCAGAGGGTGTTATGTTAAATTAATTTGAAGGTTGAGATTTAATTTAATTTTAATTCAAATTTAAATGATTTAGTAGAAAATACGGAATAGTTGGAGACTCAAAGTTATCATTGTTATTCATTGGATGATAGAAATCAACGATTGAAATAATATTTTTGTATTTCTTGAACTTTTTCCGTGCTTTCGGTATTACTTTTTTAAATTTATTTCAGAAAGCTTATTATCATGGAAAACTTAGAAAATAATTCATAGTTATTGTAATTATTAAAAATTTATTTGACTGTTTTTTATTCTTTTACTCACGGAGGAATCCACTCTCTCCATTAGAAATCAAATCATGAATATATTAACATGACATCATTCCAAAAATCTCTACTAAAAATCACTAGCTGGGGTTTAACTTATATATCATATTCAAAAAAACTAAAACGGCACAAAAAGTTCAAGCCATAATCCTAGCTAAGAACAGCAGAAGCAGAGCCTATTAGCTATCTCTACCTGAGACAGAGAGTCGGGATTCAACTTTCAACTTAATGCATTATTTTTTGTCTCATATAAGTCATTAAGTTATAAAAATAATTATTATTAAAATTGATTTACAAAGCCCATTTATTTTTATTGGGCCTAAGCCCATCAAGTTTATTATGCTATTCAGCCCATGCAAGTTAGTGACTTTGTCGTTATCATTTGAAAGGAATCGTCCACGCAATTACATAGTAAAAGCTGACAATTTAATTTTAAATAATAAAATCCACACCCACGTCAAAGTTGAATTAGTGGCATTCCTTTTACTTTACACTTTTAAATGAAATCAAGCAGCCTTGAGCTTCAATACATTCACAAATCATTAGGTGTGTACGGAATGGAGTAATTTTGTTAATATTAATCATTTAAAAATTAATTAATGTTCTTTTTTCAGAATATGTCAAACTACCTTCACCATAATGTAATTTAAGTTGAGAGTGGAGTAAATGGAAAATCATATTTGGGAAATACTCATTAACTGAATGTAAATGAACTATATGGCCTCAAAACGCAAACATGATATTTGGTACGATACGATGTACCCCATTCGAGTTTTACGACAGTTTGGTTACACACTCCGCATCCTAACTTATCTAACGGAGTCACATGCATCTTTTGTCACAACATTTAATCAAGATTCGTCAAGTTCGTCATGTTAAATATATTTAAAAAATTAATTTATAAAAATTTCCACAAAATGTTAATCGTAGTTTTGATAGCTTATATTGAATCATTAAGAAAGAATTATAATTATTTAATATAAAATTGCAATTTATAATAATACCAAAACGGACAAGACCTGTTCTGGATTGATTTTTGTTGGAATGTCTCGATAATGAAACACTGTGTAAATATGGGAAAAACAGAAATGAGTGCATTTTGGAAATATAAGAAAATAGTATGGAGTATTTAATGATATTTGCTTTGCGTGGCATTAAAGGTGAAGCTAGCATGGCTTCATGGATTGAAGTCCCGATGAAGGAACAATTAATTAATGAGACAAGATGATGATGTTGAGACCATCCACCAAAGTCATATCTCACGATTCATTCGTGTCCGTAGCCTTGTCACTTGTCCTCTACTTAGCTTTTATAACTTTTTTTCTTATAAAAAAGTAAATGAAAAGAAATTTAGGTTATCAAATATGTAGTCCATGTTGTCCTTAACATGTGAACACAATTAATAATTGTCTTAAGATATATCCTCACTACACGCATCATACTATAATTAACTTCATAACATGTTTCATATCATGTATGTCATATTAATACGTACCAAACTGGATAGGATAATGGAGATTTTTTTTTTTGTAAAATTGGAGAACATAAATTAAGTCATTATATTAATTAACAATTGAGACATTGTCTGCAATATTATTAATTATCACTGCCTTATAAAAAAATTATCAGTCATTCATGAACTTTTCCTCTTATATAGAATTTAAAGAGAAAATAATATTTTGGTGATATTAAAATTATTTTGAAAAAATCTCATAACGATAAAGGAAATGATATTGTATTGTAAATTTTTTACAAACATAACAGCATGATCATTCGTCATCATCCATGTAATAATATTAAGTATCATTATTCCCATGTAAACAATATGCTAATGTCAAAAACAACTTAATTTTTGTACTTGTAATTCAAAGCACCTAATCCCATATTTAAACCGAATGTAAACTCGGTAGTAATTAAATGTGGCCACTACTAAGTACCCTAATCGAAAATGACGTAGTTTTTTTCGAATATAAATAAAACCACATCATTTTATTAAACTAAAAATAAAAATTAGTGAACATGACATTATTTTAGAGCAGTGCTACGTTATTTTAAATCTGAACTACACAGTTTAGATTTGCTGAAAATTATTGTTGGTCGATTGTGATTTCATTCCTTAAATATTATACCATCATTCCAAAAACCAATTCATATTCAACGTAGACTAATTTACTGTGAGTATAATGATATTACATTAACGATTTTTATTATTAAGTCAATACATAAAATACTTTTTCAATAAAATAATTATTTTTACACAATATTTGTGGTTCGCGGAATGAGATCCCATGCTTCGAACAATACTATGTAGAGGATCCAAAACACAGAGTTTAAGTGTGAAACTACGTAATTTAGGTATAAAACTACGTCGTTTTAGAAAGGTTTCCATAATTTTTAATTTGAGTTTTAATAAAACATAAACTAAACTACATAGTTTCCAATCCGCTGCGTAGTGATTTACGCAGTACCGAATCCGAACCCGTCGTTCGCAACACTAGAAAGCAATTCATCATCTACTAAAAACAAAATGGCCACAAGCTTGATTATCTTGAAAATCACATAGTATTAGATTATCTTGAAAATTACATAGTTTATTATGAACTCGAACCATTAATTGAATGAAAAAGAGGTCATAATTATAATAATTAATCCTATAAATTGTGGGGTTTAAGTTGAAGTCTAAATCAAGACAGGCTTCACTTTCAATTCAACCAAACTAAACCAAACCATTCCGTCCGCCTAATTCTCTCCTTCAGTCCGTCTCCGTGACCGACCCAATTTTCTCTTCCGCACCGACCTCGTACACTTTCTCCGATTCGCTTCTCTTGTCTCTTTTTTATTTATATTCATTAATTTCTTACTCCTGTTTTTTAATTTAAAAAATGAGAGAAGATCCAGAGGATGTTTTGAACAATTCCGACAACGGAGGATTCGAATTCAGCTTCGACTGCGTCGAGTCACTCTCCTCCCCTGTTCCGGCCGATCAGATTTCCACAACGGTAAAATCAAACCCATCTACGATCTGCCGCAGGTCGCTAGTAACGATGTTGCTGTGGTTAAAAGGAAGGCGCTTCGGAGTTTGTTTACAGAGGAGAGACAACATTTGGAATCTGATCAGGAATTGGCTACTACAGAAACAGAAACAGAAACATCGGAGTTGGATTCTGTGCCGTCGGACATACTGCGTTTGGGAGCCGAAGAAATTGACAAAAGTGAAATCTAAAAACTCGTCAAAGAGGTGGAAGTTGAAGGATCTGTTAACAAGAAGTGGTAGCGATAGAATCAACCACAGTCGGAATGGAAGTGGTGTCGGTCATGTTAAGATCAATCCGACAGAAACGAATGACGACAAAGTCGTGAAAATCGAGATGAACGGAAGCGGAGGAGGTGTCGGGTCAAGGAGGTCGTATTTGCCGTACAGGCAAGAGTTGGTTGGGATATTCGGAAGCGGAAGGAATCTGCAGCGTTCTTGAGACAACGAATAGGAGCTTGACAGGTGGATGGATATGAATTGGTTTGTTTAATTAATTAATTTTAAAGTAAAGATTAGTGATGGGATTAGGAGTTGAATTATGAGGCAAAAGGGGTTTGTTTTTTAGGATGTAGTGTTGTTGTGTTGGTCACCGACGCGTTTATGGTTAAAGTGTTTTTTTCATGGAATTTGATATCTTGATTTGCGTGTGAAGTGTTGAATGGGCGTTTTGAATAGGAGAGTTAGTTGTACAAATTCGTTTTTGTACAACACTTTTTTTTATTAAAATCGAGGCAATATGTCCGATTTTATATTGTATTCTAGCCGATTAAAATATATAAAATGTCTATGCAATATTCTCAGAGTAATTGATTTTAATTAGTCGTAATAATTTCTTTTATGGGAAGGGACAATGATTTTTTTGAAGGCACTATAAAATTTGTAAGACTATAAGATATGATTTTGAAGGTTGGTTTAATTTAATATAATTTTTTATCAAATTTAGTGAGTGAATTTTCAAACACTATATACAATTGCATTGACGATTATTTTTAGTTTAAATATCATTAGTTTGATTATTAATAATTAACTATCAAAGTTCTACATTAAAAATATTTATCATTTCTTCTTAAATGTTCCTTGTTCCCCTAAAAGTTCCGGTCATAAAAATAGAATCAATCGAGACAAGTGCAAATTACACTGTATTACGAGGTAATGGGATTCCAAAAAGCTAACAACACTTTCAATACATTGAAAATTATATAGTTTAGGTTCTAAACGACGTAATTGAAGTCTAAAGCTTTTTTTATACGACGGATTCAATAATTCTATAGCGGCCTAACGGTCAGCCACTCGGTCTCTGGTCTCAGAGGTCGGTGGTTCAAGCTCTCCTGAGTGCATATCCGCCTTGAGTACGGGTTTGTCCGTTCCTTGAGCGATGAAGTAGTAATAATTTAAAAAAAATTCTAATTTTACTTTTTAATAAAATTACTTGTTTATATTTTAATGAAACTACGTAATCTTCAGTTTGTTGTAAATGATTGCAGGCTACACCGATCTGAATCCTATGTATGTGGTAGGGGTGTAACAAAGAAATCGGTAACGAATTATTTACCGGTTCCAGTATCGGTGCTGGTGTCGGATCCAAACCGGGTAAAAAAATGAAGAAACGGTAATCGGCACTGTCCCGGTAACGAAAATGAGATACCGTTACCGGCACCGGTACCCAGTTACGAAATCACCGGTTCCCAGTACCGGTTACGGATTTTAGTCGGTATGCTCCGTATGTTAGGTATGCTCGGTACAATACCTAGTGTACCGAGACGATTTTAGGTCAGAAAGTTCAGCATATTCACGATGCCTTGGTGTGCTCGGTATGGAACCAAGGGTACCGAGGGTACCGAGCGTACCGACCTCTTACATGTTCGTTACCGGCATCGGGAAAGTCCCGAATTTTTTACCGCTTTAAGTGCCGAATCGAACCGTTGCCCAAAACTGTATACTCTTGATGGTCCCGGTACCGGTAACGATTTTCGGGTAATATTCGGTTTTTTCATCAACCAGTACCAGTACCGGTACCACAACCCAAAGTCCCAAAACTGTATTCTATCGTTTATTTTAATTATAACTAATATAATTTTAATCGTTAAATTAATTTTAATCAAAGATTGAAATAAAAAATTGAAGTATTACAAAACTTAATTATTCCTAAACTACAACTATAACTGATGTAATTAAATTCCATTATTCTTTAAATGTATCCACTCACATGATTTCACTAACAACTTACGTGTACGCAATAGTTAAGCCCAAACCCCAATTCAAACTACTTTTCTTTTCCAAAGCCCATTTCAATATCCAATGATAAACTCGCAGGAATCCCCAGATAAAAAATTCATTAGTGACGCTGACGCCGACGCCTTAGTCTTTATCGAGTGGTTGTCTCTCCCTCCTCCGCCTCCTCCTCCTGGTATCTCATCTTTTATCAACATTTATATTCCATATTTGTCTCTGATAATCAATCTGCTGCTTACTTTTGGATGTTTATATGTTCGTTTAGGTTTCAATTTTATTATGTTTGTTAGTGATTTTAATTTAAGATATTTCTGAAAAAATATGATATTTATATGAATCTATTTCAGTTGTGTTTTGTTTTGACTTTTTCAGGTGAAGGAAGAATGGTTGATGATATAGAAACTGTCTTGTGGAGTCAGCAGCAGATTGCTGAGCGAGTTGGCCAGCTAGCGAATGAAATTACTGAGAATTTTAATCATACGGACGCAGCTCCGGTAATTGTTGGAGTTGCAACTGGTGCTTTTCTCTTTCTGGCTGACATTGTCAGAAAAATTAGCATTCCGCTTTATGTTGATATTATTCGAGCTGAATCATATGGATTTGGGACGGAGTCGAGCGGTGTTCCAGTTATTTCTTCTAAGCTCAAGATTGATGTCGCTGGAAAACATGTTATTTTGGTACACTTTACATTTGTTCTAGTCTTGAAGTTTAACTCATTCATGTCACGAAGTTCTCGTTTTTTGTACAGTTTTAATCTTTTCGGAAAAAATAATATTAGGAAGTGATTCTAGACCTTCCAAAATGTGGGGAACAAAGGATATATAGCCTGTTACACAAGCAACTCACTTGTGTCTACAAAGTAGAACATTTGTACATCACATGATAGACTGGCTCTTTACCACTGACTGTATAATAGATTCTTGGAGAACTTCAATGTAGTGGCGTGGTGTTTCTATGTGCAGCATCTGCTAGTGGTAGTATTTCCAAGTTCTAGTTATTTATAGTCTTCCCATTCTTATTCATATTGCATTCTCATTGACCTCAGGTTGAAGATATTGTGGACAGTGGCAGAACATTATCCTGCCTCATTAAGTATATGGAAACGGTAGGAGCCTCGTCTGTTTCAGTTTGCACTTTCCTTGATAAACCGACCAGAAGAAAAGTCAATTTTGAGCTGATCGGTGAAGGAAAGTTCTATCGGGGTTTTGAGGTAATATATTTGGACTCTACTATTTCATTCTCTGTGCAGATTTGACATATCGTGCTTGAATTATTCTGAGCTGGTTCAAGCTATCTTTTGTAGTTCAGGCCTTCAGGCAGACTGCTTAATTTCTTAAACCAATGATTTCATTTAAAATGGATAGTAATATGGTGTCAATCGACTGCGCTAGTTGTGGTTAATGATATATGTATTCTTGAATCATTAGATTAGCAAAAAACCTATAGAAACAAAAAAATGTGAAGAGAAATGTGTCATTTTTTATGAAAATACATGCTAATGATTCATATATGGAGATAATTTGGCTCCTTCGTTTTCTTGACTGTCTCAACCATATTCCGAACAGTGAGTCTGTTTTGTATTTAAAAGTAGCAGGACATAACTTTCCAAGTCAACATGATATGTCGTCCGCTCAATACTTTCATGTTTGCATTAGATGTCATGTATATGTCAATTGTCGTTGTCTAGGACCTATTTGCAAACGAACACCCTGCTCTCTTTTTCTTTTCTTTTTTGCTTCTAACTCTTTTCCCTCTGAAATTGCGGTGAAAAAGAAAATGAAAGTGTATTGAATGGAATAAATAGTTTGTCCAAGACAATCAAGGAAAACATTGCTCGTTATTGTCTCATTTAAATTTTCCATGATGAATAAAAACAAACAACATTTTCATCTAATATTTCTTTAAATTCTGCGAATATTCCAAGAACTGGTGAAGCCTTAGATCCCAGACATTACTTTCCTTTATTTGATTTTGGTTACTTACCATTTTATATTTTATGTACGCAGTGCCCAGACTACTTTGTTGTGGGATATGGAATGGACTTTGCTGAAAAATACAGAAACTTGCCTTATGTTGGAGTATTGAAGCCTGAACTATATATGGAATCATCAGAACCGAAGAACTAGCTAATTATACTATTACAGATAGACAGAACACCTATCCAAATATTTCATTCTGCAAATCCATTGAAACTACAACAGTGCAGACAGCAGAAACTCAATAGACTGTCTACTTTGGCAATGCCATTACAGCAAATGTTTCATTCTCATCATATTCGCAAGGATTTGTACTAAACTTGCTGAATTTTTCTATAGTGCAAAAATTAGCATTTCGATATCTATAGAAGAAATTATCGGCTGAATTTGACGGTTTTATTTAATTTTCATTCTAAACTGTATATTATATTAATCATTAATCCTCTTGGGAATCTAGACAAATTTAGATCATTAATTACTAAAAATCATTTTTTACATTCATAATTAGAAAAACAAATCACACGAGTCACTAAAAGAAGCTCGGTTTGGACTCGTTTGGGCTGCGTCAACAATTCACACACGCATCGCACGTGACTGGTAAATCTCCGCACGGAGAAAAATCCGGCTCACGCGATCAGCGCGGAGTGGAGCGATGCCGGGACCGGGGCCGCACATGATGTACGCGATGACGACTGGTCTCGGCTTGACCGCAGTCTCCAACGGCCGATTTGGACCACACCACTGTCTGGTCTACACGGTCAACGCCTTCTTCGGTCCTGACATCGGTTCCTTCTCCCAATGGCTTACCTCCACTCTCGGCTTCGCCGAATCGTCCGGCTCCGCTGTAGAAGACGCTGTTCATCATCCGTTTTATTATGTGCTGATTTTAGGGCTGCCGCTTTCTGTGTTTTACTCGGCTTTGTCGAAATTGATGCTGAGGAAGAGAGTTCTGGAGTCCTTTGGGGTGAGAGGTTTGATTGATGCCGCTTACTGTCTCAATTGAGGTTTTTAGATTTAGATTTTTGATATGATCTGCAGGTTGGGCTGACGAGATGGCAGTGCTTATGCTTGATTGCGGCTGGTTCGCTGTCCCATTTTTTCTTGGATCATTTGTTTGAGGTAATTTCTTTTTCCTCTTTTGTTTAGAGCATAGCTTAGGGAAATGTACTATTAGGAATAATTATAAATGTGTCTTTGGAGGCATTGTACAATTCAGTTTCTCTAAAATCTGAATCATTGCGGATCTACGGGTCACAGTTCATTGTGATCGGTTAGAGTGTTTTGAGCTAGCTAACTAAAACAAACTTTTTGAGCTAGCTACAATGTGAGCCGCTGAGCATGAAATTTCCAGATGTGATTTTGTCTCAGATGTAGATGTGACCTTTAATTTGAATAGAAAGAAAATGGTACCAGAGAGTGTCGCAAGGCTTTGTGGAATCGGCACAGGACAACCAGAGGTAGATGAGTGTATTTGTTGAATAGATGAGCAGTTTGCAAACCTTGCCATCGTAGCTTTAATTGAAGATGAGTCGTAGGCTTATAATGCATCGGTAAACTTCTGAAGACATGGATGTTCTTTGTCTCACCTTCATTCTTATGCCTCTGTAATTTAGATTACTGCATCACAGGTGTTACATTATTGAGCAAATTATGTTTTAGAAATAGTAAAACAATAAATATTGAGCCTGTAAACTTTAACACTCTGGCAACATTTTTTGATGTTGAGAATATATCCTCAATTGCCATTTATAAATATTGTGCAGGAAAATGGTCGTTCAAAAATGTACGTGTGGATACTTAGCACAGGGTGGTGGGAAGGCCGAGCCCCTGTAAACCCTGATGCTGTTTTTGTAATTGGGCTCTTATGCAGTTGCTTGATTGGAGGTTTTATCTATATAAACAGGTCGTTATGATATACTCTTTATTTCTGTTTCATGTATAGTTTTAGCAGTAAAATGGTGTTTGAAGTGGTTTGACTTTACAGAGTGAAGGCTAATAAGTCTGCGAAAGAACAATGCCGTCAATCAGTGAGACTCGTTCTGTCCATTGCTACCCTCTATTGCTTATGGTGCACGGTTCAAATATATTGGCTGAACCCTCGTAGGCCAGCAGTTGGCGAAGAGGCTGATCTTGGTGTTCTTGTATTCTTAGCCACATACTTCTTTCTGCCACACTCATTATGCATCATGTCTATGAACTCAAAGGAAGATGTTGACTTGGAGCTGCTCCCTCAGTGATGATTATCCTTCCGCTCTCATGAATCAGAATCACCTTTTCAGTACTCCTTCAGATATATCAGGGCTATTTCAAACTACATCTGCCTTCTTTTTTTGATAAAAGGTGAGAATATTTCATCATAGAAAGATATTACAAGACACGCAAATGAAACATAATCGAAGGTACAAATCTTAAGACAACGCTACGCCGAGGAAGTCTCGTAAATACAATTTGAGGAGCAGGCCATTCGGCACCATCCCAGCGAACTCACCACAGTCCAAACAATCGGACCCGAGAAAACACCAACGCAATCCAGCCAAGGACCGAGAGGGCATCAAGGTCAGGAAAGGCAGGAAAGACCAAAATCAGGTCTGGCCCAACAGGCCCAAGACAAGCAAGGCCCACGTGAGAAACCCTAGCAACATACCCAAACCCTAGCAACAGCCGCATCCCAACAGCAGCCGCCACCCGCCGCCCACCACTCCCCCAAGCACGCTCCGACCGCCGCGTCCGCCACCAGGCCTCCCAGCCGAGCCGCACCCAATCGCAGCCGATCCACGCGCACACCCATGCCGAGCCGCAGCCAGTCGCATCCGATCCGCCCACTCCAGGCCGAGCCGCGTCCACCGTTCGATCCGCCACACCAGCCGAGCCACGTCCCCCGTTCGATCCGCCACCACCCAGGTCGAGCCGCATCCGTCCGAGCCGCCATCGAAGTCCGCTCGCCTCAGATCTGCCGCCAGACACGCTCCTCCCGTCGATCCGGCCATTCCAAACACCCGTCCACCCTCTCGCCGTGAAACCCACACGAAAACGTCCGCCACCAAGTCGAATCGGCACAGAGGCTTGGTTGGAAAGCCAAGCCTTGGTCATCCACAGGTGCCTTCAACCAAGCAACAGCCGAGCTCAAGGGGGTCACGGCGGTCCTCACCACCCCGCACGACAAGCACCGTGGCTTGACAGGAAATCTAGCACAAGGCTAGAGGGAAACTAGCAAAGAAGCTAGAGGAATTATTGAAGGGAAAATACAATACGAAGGGAAAGGGAAAGAGAAGATTAAACAACCGCAGGAAAGGAAGTTCAAGATCTCCTAGGGGTAGAGATGAAGGTCCATCACTACAAGAGGATGGACTTCTTGCTCCACCCCGGAGTAGAGGCTGCCGGAGGGAAACTGTCAAGAGAGAAGGAGGAGCTTTAGTAGAGTCCTTGATGTTAAACTACATCTGCCTTGAACAGCACATTTCAGACATTCACCATTTTTCGTGCAGGTACCTTTTGTTTATTTGTATCACTTTGTTGTTGTTGATCATTTTGTTTTGTATATCGAATATCTATAGACATTCGAACAAAGAACATGATATTTACTAACCCCTTGTCAAGTGCTCAATGTCAACATGACTATTGGTTAAGCACATAAACGTATACACTTGATCAACATTCATTGCTGCAAAGTAGAGTTGTATACTTACCAACACATTATGATTTGTAAGGTTTTTGGTTGCGATATGCCCAAAATACTTCGAGTTTTGACCTTGCTCATTCATCTTTCATGACAAATATCTTGCATGTTAGGACTTGGGAGATCCAGTTGGTTTCATTGACGAATCTTTTTTCCTTTATTATTTTCTTACCCGCACAACGATGGTATATTGCATGGTCTGAAATCCCTTGTCTCATGTTTTGCACTCATTGTCATGGCAATCTAATTGTTTTCATTATCTAATTGGCTCAGTTTTTCTGCCAGATATTGCTGTTGCTGATCATGGACACTTTATGTCTACATTTACATTTTAACAAATGTCCAAGTAATTGCAGTCTATTTGTAGGGATGATATTGATCATCCATATCTCCCGTTCTTTCATATGACCCCAAGTAACACTGGGAAGGTTGTGGAATAACCTTCTGGGTTTCCAGAACTGCTTCCTATAGATTATATTTACACATGGAGGTCATTGTTTATCCAAGGCATAGTTTGTTGGTGTTTTAGATGTATTTATCATATATCATGTGTGACCACGCATGATAGATGATTGATACATGAACTAATGCATACACCAATGTGTAAGTCATAGTCTGTTTGGATGAGGACGGGTCCTTTGCTTTACGGGAAGGGTCCTCATGTACCAACGAACGCGTCCCCATGTGTCATAGTCAGCTTGGATGACGGACGGGTCTCTTGCCTCATGGGACGGGTCTTACGGACGGGTCTCTTGCCTCAAGGGACGGATCCTATGGACGGGTCCTTGCCTCAAGGGATGGGTCCTCATGCACCAACTGACGGGTCGACGCGTGTCATTCTCTGAGTGTGACAGTTTTATAACTGCTGAACAGTTTATGTAACTGTTAGACAAGTGGGTGTAACTGTTGGACAAGTGTAACCGTTGAACGATTATGGGACTTGTCCCCAGGAACGTGTCCCCATGTGTAACTGCTAATTGACAGTTTTTGGGTAACTGCAAAGACACTGATTTACACATACAGAATGACTGAGTTTAGTGGACATCACATGTGATACACAGAGGTATTGAGATACACAAGTATTGATACACCAAAAGACTAAACAAACGTCATCAACATTCGATCCAAGAGCCTTGATCGGTGTTGGCCGGTTTGTCTTATCTCACTTCAGATTTCGTGTAACCCTAAGGCTTTTGTAAGGGGCGAAATACTGATTTCGGAAAGTGAATACACGATTCAAACCGATATCAAGTTGCCATTTGATCAATCCCCGGAAGCAACAGCAGCAGCAGCACTCTAGGGACCCGTCCTTAGAGAGCACCGGTGCTAGAAAGCCATATCTCCTTCAGACGCACCAGCAGTAACACAGTTGAGTCACGGAGCTTCACTTCACCCATTCATTCAGTCTCCAACATATGGAGTAAATAGACATAGTAGATTGCTTGACTTTGCAGGTATCCATAGGTTTCAAGGGTGTTCTGTATCATTGTTGTCTGCCTGTTTTAACGCACTACTGGTCAGTACAATGAACAAACTTAAGGTACTGTCACCTTTTCAGTCGAATAATTTCAAATTCTCCAGCATTTTGATTGCTCATTGTCTTGGTCACAGTAAGTCATTTGTGATAACCAGCATGTTAGGCTTGGGGTAGAAACTTAAATACGTATGGTACCTTTGGCCTTTTTACCCTACTCTAGAAGCTTTTCTACACAAGTATATTTGGGTCTTGAAGCATCCGTCAGATGACATCGTGCTTAATGGGTTCCACTTGTTGGCAGATTGCGATCCACTGAGACTGAAAGGAGTCGGAAGCTAAAGGTAATCTCATGCCAGTGACATGTCAGTACGGGTTGATTCAATATGAAGTTTTACACTATGTAAGGTAGAAATTATAAAATACGAACCGGCTGAAATAAGATTCTTCCGTTTCCTGTCTTCAGGGTTAACGCTATAGTAGAGGTTCTATCACATCATTAAATTATGACAAGTTCATTTAGAAATCTATGGCCTATGTTCCGGAATGAAGTGTCGGTGATCCCTTTGGAAGGGGCACTTATCAATGTCCACAGGTAGCTTCCTACTAATACTATGCTGAAAGTAATCTTAAAAAATATGGACAGATATCCTGACTTTTTACCATTATTACATCTATTATTTCTAAACTTGAATTATGCTGATTTGTTTGTAGCTAATGAATATACAACTCTGTTAAGTAATCTATGTTTCACTAGTCCAATTTTAATTGGTCCATCTACATATTCGCCACTTTTTCTTGACTCTGGTTCCCATCCATCTTAATCGAATAATATTTAATTTTTTTGTAGCAAGAAGTCACCCTTTTTCGATATTTCAAGCCACATATCATCATAAAATCTTTTTGCCTAAGACAGTGTTTCAAGTTTTTGATCTACTTATGCCGACATAAATAAACAGATTAGCTATTCACTAAAGATTAATTTAAATATCTAAATAAGGAGTATCGGTCTTGCATTTAGTCATCAAATTTTGATTTCAGTAGTCGGTAGTTCATAAAATAAATAAATAACACAGATAAAACAGTACATATATACTGTACAATATTTCATGTGGGAAAAACATTTTTTTATCGATGAAACTGAAAATAAACTAGTTCAATTCATTTGGTCAAAATATCTAGCTTGTCCATCAATTTATGAAAACCAAACTTAAGCCGCAGAAAACGACAAGCCACAACACAAGTATATCGCCACGTGTCGAGGTCGGTCGAATAAAACAATTAACATTATCCTAAAAGCCCAACAAAAGCAGCCCAGACGAATGATCCTAGAAGCAACACTCACTCGTCGACATCCAAACGATCAACACCACACGTGTCGCAATCTCCTTCACCTATAAGATCGGCGAATCCCACCAAGGCTCACTGTGTCTTCGCCACGTGTCCCTAAAGATCTTCATCGATATAACCAAACCTCCTGAATCCAAATCCAAAACCAAAATTCGTTACAACCAAATTTAGCAATCTGCAGAGATATCAATCATTTTGTGTTTGCTCAATGACTTGTAAAGTGATAGAAATGACCGGAAAATCCTAACTTTTCCGGTTGTTCAACCCTGCTCCGACGTAGCTCCGGCCACGCTACTATCTTCACTAATCACTCTCTCTCAAAACATCAGCAGCTTCCAGTCAAAATTCATACCCACTCAGAGAAAGAACGCTAGAAACTCAATCCGCCTTGTTCAGATTCTTCTCATTTTCTTCGAAGAAATCCGCGAAAATCATTCCTACTTGTCAAAATCACTAATCCTCAGCTTCTCCGAGCTTCATCTGACCTTACAAAAGCTCCACTTATTGTTACAAGATTGCGCGAAAGAGGGCACAAGAGTGTGGATTCTGGTGAAGTGTGAGCTTGTAGCTAGCCATTTCACAGCTCTGATCAGGAGCATCGCAACGGCTTTAGATGTTCTGCCAATGGATAAAGTTTATGTGTCTGAGGAAGTTAGGGAGTTGGTTGAATTAGTGGCACATCAAGCTCGAAAGGGGAGAATAGGACTCGACCCGGAGGACGAAAGGATGTCGAAACAAGTCCGTTATGCTATTGATTTGTTTGAAAATGGGGTCGAGCCGGATTTGGATTTGGTTAAATTAGTACTTGAGTATTTGAGTTTCAGGAATTGGAGTGATTGTAACAAGGAAATAAAGTTCTTGGAAAAGTTGATTGGCTGTGAAAACTCGGGTTTCGCGATGAAAGGGAGGTGCAAATGATGCATAGCTTAGTGGCATTTTTGTGTTACTGCAGGGGAGTTGTGTTTGAAAATCCTGATTATGTGAATGATGGGAGTTTGGAAGTGGAAGGTGTAGCTTTGAGCTTATAAGTTGTGTGAGTTCCGAGGATTTTCGATGTCCGATTTCATTAGAGATAATGACTGATCCGGTGACAGTGTCTACGGGGCAGACCTATGATCGAGGATCGATCCAGAAATGGCTTAAAGCTGGGAACACACTCTGTCCCAAAACCGGGGAGCAGCTTAGTAGTAAAGAACTAGTGCCTAATTACAGTTTGAAGAAGCTGATTGATCAATTTTGCGTGGAAAATGGAATTGTTCTTTCGAGGTCTGGAGTTAATAACCGTGACATTTCGAAGACTAATACGGCTGGAAGCCTTGCAGCTGGGCAAATCATGAGATTCCTAGCACAGTTTCTTGCGAAAAGGCTTAATTTTGGGACTGAGGCAGAGCAGAACAGGGCAGCTTATGAAGTCCGGTTGCTTGCAAAGTCGAATATTTTCAACCGGTCATGCCTCGTCGAAATGGGTACAATTCAGCCATTGTTACGGCTGTTGTACTCTTCAAATTATTCGAATCAGGAGAATGCAATTGCGGCTTTATTAAAGCTTTCAAAACATTTGCAAGGAAAGAGGGCCATCATGCGGAGCAGAGGTAACAGGGGAATTAATCCGATTCTCCATGTTTTGAACAAAGGATTGAAACTCGAAGCAAAGCAAATGGCTGCAGCGACAATCTTCTACCTCTCCTCAGCGGAGGTTGAGGATTACCGGATACTCATTGGTGCAAAATCAGATGCCATTTCTGGTCTCGTCGAGCTCATTAAAATTGGAACAACTCACGGTAAAAAGAACGCAATTGTCGCATTATTCAGCCTGATCTTGAACCCAATCAACCACCAAAAGGTATTAGAAACCGACACTGTTTCATTGCTCACAGACATCTTGAAATCCTCCGACCGAGCTGATCTGATCACCGACGCAGTAGCTATGCTTGCCACATTGTCTAAAAGTGTCGAAGGCTCAGTAGCCATTCTACAAACTCCAACACTACCTTTGATCATAAGCTTTATGAAATCAACCGGCCTATCTAGAGCTGGTCGAGAGTACTGCCTTACAACATTACTGAATCTAAGTATACATCACGGACAAGCAGTAATTCAGGATCTGGCCGCGGACATATCCCTCCCTTGCTCGCTATACGGTCTAGTAACTGATGGGACTCCTCATGGCAGCAGAGAAGCTCGGACATTGCTCAAAATGCTGCAGCAGCACAATGAATCAACGAACTCTTTAGACTTCAGTTAGTGATTTGTTAAGAATTTTGTGTCATTGCTCGACTTTTTTTGTCATATTGTCACATAAAAATATTTTGTAATCGTTCAATGAATGAACAGACATCACACTCAAAACAGAAAATACAACTCGACCCTCTTGATCATATCACTTATTTCGAATATAAATTATACAAAGAATGAAATTTTAGTATGTCAACTGGGTTTCAACTTTATTAATGAACATTTTATTAATACACATTTAGATTGTTGAATTAAATTAATGCACATTAAAATAATCTTTTATTTTTATAATTTGTACTTTCCATGCATTTTCATATTTTTACAAAAAACAAATAAAAACAAATAAAAAGAGGGTTTGTGAAACCTCAGGTGGAAACTCTCTACTTTATAGTTTCTGCAGCCGATCGTAACGCAATCACATTGAATTAGATTTTAGGGTTTATTCGTTCCGATTTAATCGACCCATTTCAGATTCACGGAAGTAGGTTTCAAAGATCCAACCTTTTTCATTAAAAGCGATCAATCAAGACGATACGGGGAACATGTGAAGATGCCCGCAAAATGGGTTACTTTCATTTGAGAGTCTGAGGTTTGTTTACATAGTTTTCTTAGACTGATTCGGTTCGTGAAAAAGGTTTCATCTTTTCGTATTTCTGTGGTTGGAAATGAATCCGAATGCTTCGAGGTTTATCAAATGTGTTACTGTTGGAGATGGTGCGATTGGGAAGACGTGTATGCTTATCTGCTATACCAGCAACAAGTTCCCAACTGTGAGTTTTAACTGTTTTATTACATTCAGGGTGTTCAGTTACTAGGGTTTCTGTTGTTTAGGGTTTTCAGATTTTGTGTTTTTTGTTGTGGATTTGCAATGTGATTTTGGCAAATATTCTTGGAGAACTTTAGGTAAATTTGACATCCGGGAGTCACTGATCTTGTCGATATATTTAGTTGAATCTCATCATATTTAGCTGAGAATTTAGTGTTTTGGATATTATAATCTCATCATTTGTCCCCTTCCATTTTTTGTTGGTTATTAAGTTAGCAGAAAATTTCTTACTATATTGAGGCTCTTCAAGAATTTTTGCTTCAGTGGGAAGTAAATCCAATCAGAATTTCATGTTTTTTCTTCAGGATTATATTCCAACAGTGTTCGATAATTTTAGTGCCAATGTGATGGTTGAAGGAACCTCGGTAAATCTGGGCCTCTGGGATACTGCTGGTAAAAGTTCATAGCAGTATAGCACTATTTAAGTGATTTGTTTTAATTTAATTGGATTCTTTTTCTAAATCTGGAAATAAATGATTTAGTACCGTAGTGGGATAAGTGATTTTTTAATTGTTGTGCCGACCATATTTGTAGGCCAGGAAGACTACAATAGATTGAGGCCCTTAAGTTATAGAGGAGCAGACGTCTTTGTGGTGGCATTCTCATTGGTCAGTCGCGCGAGCTATGAAAATGTACAGAAGAAAGTGAGTTCAGATGTTTGTATGATGCTACCTATCACTTGGATTTATTTTCCACACATGAAGCTACTTTTATATCCTGTCTATTTTTTTACTCAACCGTGAACCTTAACAGTGGATACCAGAGCTACAACATTTTGCACCAGGAGTCCCTTTGGTCTTAGTTGGCACAAAAATTAGGTGAGCCTCTATTTTGTTCTACAGCTTCCGTGTGATAAAAAAATTAAAGCATAAAAATATAATTAAAACTGCTTTAAGCTTCTCGCTGCAATGCATTTCTTTTAATTTATCCATGCCACATTTTTGTTAGATACTGCTGGAAAGTTGAAACATCTTGATATGTAAATTATATTTGAATATCACATTTATAGTGACTCTCTTGTGTTGGACATGTTGAGTAACTAAGGTTTTACAAGTTCTTAAATACTGCATTCCTTGTTATGTATTTAGAGAATCATAGACATGGTTGCTGTGCAAGATGCATTAACTAGATCATGATGGCAGACCAGCTTTTTAATCATTTGGATATTGTTGGAAGAAATTGATTTTAAATATTATAAAGAAAACTGAGATCCAGATGTGTTTCAATTTGTTAGCAGTGACCAGTGAGCACTTAAAGCTTGTCCGGAATGACTCAGTTATTACTTATTAGTAAATTAAAAAATAAAAACTGTTTACTTCTAATCATCGATTACATACTTTTGAAATTGTGCATCATTCAAGTACATGCTAAATAATGTGACTGAACTAGAAGTTGCTTGGTTGCATAATCTTCCTTAAATGAACTCATATTATGTCGAACAGCTACCGGGAATTTCGGTTTAACCATATATGGAATTAGAACTTTGATTTATTTGCCTCGAGGTGTGTACAAATTCCTAAATCATCTCATACTAAGAATAATTCTTATTCCCCACTCTGCCCTTGGCTTTTTCATGCCTGCATCTGCTGCTAAAAATCATGATTTCTGGGTGAAAATGCAGATCTCCGTGAAGACAAGCACTACTTGGCCAATCATGCTGGTCTAGTACCTGTTACCAGTGCACAGGTGGGGAATATTTTGTTATATTATAATACCTTCCCTCTTTAAGCTGAAAGCGAGTTCTGTATGGCTATTGCTACCTCTGGTGATGGGTTTGTGATTTTAAATACCAGGGAGAAGAACTTCGCAAGCAAATTGGAGCATTGTATTACATTGAATGCAGCTCAAAAACTCAGCAGGTACCTTATACCATCAATTTTGTATGATGAGCTCCACGCAGATTATTCTCCAATGATATTATTATCAATTATGTGTGTGAAAGTTCGTCAGTCGTCTTTTTGTTATGCAATATTGCAGAATGTCAAAGCTGTTTTTGATGCTGCAATAAAGGTAGTTATTAAGCTGCCTATAACGCAGAAGGAGAACATTAAAAAGAAGCCACGACAAGGATGCGTAAGGTCAGCATCCCCATCAGTTAGTTCTTCCATTTTAGCTCTTTGCATAGAAACACTAGAGCTCCATCGAATTCGATATTATGTATGCACCTAACCAATACAATGAACCAGCAGTTAGTGACTTGCTCTATTTGACTTGCAAATCCCTTTTAATCTTTGTAGTATTAGTTTAACACACACCACCGGAGCCTAGCCTTGCTGTCTGGGCAAATTGTATTTTTGTAACCAGTCATTTAATATTTTGCCTAGATGTGTAGCCGATTTATCTAATGTGTTGTCCTCTGTATTTGCAGTTGTTCAATGAAGTTCTTGTGTCTCTAGTGAACCTCACATAATTCACTGACGTGTAACCGTCAGATTACCACAACATTCAAGTCAAACCTAAAGGCTAGCCGGATCTATTGTCAGCTCTTTCCGTCCCAATTACCTGATACTTGACCTGACGAGGAGTGATGATGTGGTTATATAACACAGATATTCATCTTTTCCAAGTTTTTGTCTGGTTGAGTGATACAGATGCCCTTGCTTCTTTTTAAAAGTTTAAATGTTAGGGGATCTCATGTGCAAGAAACAATAATACCCATTTTCAAGAAACTGACCACATCACATTATAAGATAAGGCACATGCTTTCTGTTTAAAATAACCTTGCAGCCAAGCTAGGAAGACTTGGATCCAGCCATGAAGGCGCCTCAGATTTATACAAAAAGGATTTTTATTTTATAGAAGCGGCAACAATGCGCAGTAATGAGTCTGAGGGTGCACAATAAATGACAGCAGCAGCAGCCAAGCATATGTGGCACCGTTGAAAACAAAAACAAGAAGAAGAATATCTACAAAAAGGGTGTAACCCCCTCCTCTCCTGCCAAAATGTTGTACACAGAGTTGCTCCACCCATTTAGATAGAAACATGAGCCAGGCACAACCATCTTCATAAGTTACTTCAAATGGATGAGATGGGTGTCAGAGAGATTATGAACAAATATCTGATTCAACTCGCTCACCACCCAGCCTTTGCAGCACCATCAGATACTCTGCCTGTACTGCTTTTTAATTGCTCCCTTATCCTCTAACATTAGGCTGGAATAGACAACAACAACAACACAGCTCTGATAGAGTGAAAATAAACAAAATCAAACTATATCAATAGGGATAAACATCTTGATTTTTCTGAAGGACAATTTTGTATATTAAAAAAACGTACCACTCGTCAGCATATGTCACAACAAGCCACACTTTCCCTAGTGCCATGACGGCTGTGTAGGTTTCTCTGCATCCCAGCCTCCATCTGGTTCCTTCCTCTTCAGGACAACTCCAGATGCTTGAAACATTCTCATCTGCTCCTCTGTGAATGCTTGTGGATTGGATACAGAGAACTGCCTCATCATAAACGATGATAGATCATTTCTGCTTGCAATATCTATGTTCGTGGGGCCTGAATTGAGATCCAAACCAAGAGTCCCCCATCTGTTGCTGTTATCTAGCCCTCCGTTCGACCTTCCATCAGGAATGCTGACTAAATAAGGACGATGATAGTTGGAGGAGAGTACACCAGGATGGCCTAAATATTGCGAATGATCGGCAGTGAGGTTGCCCCCTCCAGCAGAAGAATCCAAGAATGCTGTGCTACCTGATATAGACGCTGAAGGTACTGGAAAACTTGCTCCGAAAGGTACGACGGGGTATGGATAAGGGGAGGGAGGAAATGAAACCGCAGGCGAGGATGACAGAACTGGACCCCTGTAGACATTGTGAGCAAAAAGGTTGCTGCTAGGAGGGGTATAATACATCCTCTGAACAGTGCTGGTTGGCACAATAGGGAAGCTCTGATCTCCTCTTTCAGGCAACACGGCAGGAATTGTGACAGCTGGAATTGCATTACCCTGAGAAAACCATGAAGCTAATTTTCCCATTTCAGCATTGTTCATCCGATTACTAACTGTAGATGTATGTGATGGCATGTTCTTCCATAAACACTGACCAAGTATGGACGCCTCCACACCAACCTCTTCAAGACAAGGTCCATTGTTCAAATCGAAGTTTCTCCTTCCACTTGACTCGCCATGGGGTAGTTTACCCGGCTTAGATTGCATGCTGGGAACTTCTAATTTGCCTATCATAACAGTAGAAGACTGAGCCACTTCACTGATGTAGCCAGCCCGATTCAAATCAAGATTGAGCCCTCCAAAGCCACATATAGGTGTGCTTCTCTCAATCCTCGGTAGGATACCAGTCCCATTTTGAGATATCATATCGTCATGAAGTGAGTCATCTGCAACATTAAGGTCAATGTTCAGAAATGGGCGTGCCGATTTGCTGAGGGTAGCAGAATGAGGCGTACTAGTATTTTCTGATATTTTTCTCGGTTCAGCCGGTCGAAAGGCACTTGTAGCAGCCGAGCCCTTCCATCCATGTTCCCCTCTAGTCCGCAATAAGTCTTCAGGAGGAACAAAAGCTCCTTTAACAGCAGAAGCTACAGTGATAGATGCAGGAAGCCCATTGGACCGAGCAGAAACTGAAAATGGAATGGGGCTAATTACAGGCACAGAAACTGGACATGAAGCCCCTCCTTTGGCTTTTTGCTCTTCATATTTAACTTCATCTGCCATAAAACCTTCATTTAAATCAAATTTCAACTTGTCTATTCCAGCTGTTGGAGAAGCACTACGTGCATCAGTAGATGGAGACTCCACCATCTTTATAACTGATGATTTGTCAAAATCCAACCCGCGGTTGCAGTGACCAATAATCTCTTTATTTTCAAATCTCCCTTCCTCGTAAGTCCAGCTATTATCAGCACTACCAGAGCTCGATCCACCTGCCATATTGGAAATCTCATTAGTCCTGCATTTATTGTCGTGACTTCTAGATTTTGGTGGATTCTGATAAAGGCCACCATGAGAACTACCATCATATACAAGCTTCTTTAGACTTAGTACTTCGACACTCATACCATCAGCCTTTTCGGAACCTAAAAATTTCTCAGCACCCAAAGTAGTACAGGTCCCATCAATTGGTTCAGTAGCATCAGAATGTGTCGTTGATGGAGATTCCTTAATTTTCACCCCACCAATGACTACTTTTATAGCTTTATTCTTAAAGTCGTGATTTAGTCCTCCAGATGAGTGGACATAAGTCTCTCTAGGAACTTCCTCAGATTCTGCTTCATTAATTTCCTTTTGATTATTAACTAGATTATCTGGAGCCAACTCTAGGGACGCCTCACTTGAAACAATATCCCTTGTAACACACAATTCCCCCACACCCTTCCTCTTAGGCAAATCTGAAACAGTTAGATCAGTAATCAGTTTCTCATCAGTAGATGACTTGACTTTCCGGCCGTTTGTTACTAAAGACGTGCTTTCCTCATAATTTTCATCTAGTTTATTCTTCTCATTACCATGTGTTTGTTCTAAAGTGTTACTTTCAATGTTTGACGACCTCCCAGAGTTCCCGGAGTCCTCAGCCTTTACTGGTGAGTCAGTTGCAACTGAGTCAGACTTGGACATTTCACTTGCAGCAACACTAGCAAGCAAGTTCATTCCAACATCATCAACAGCATTGGCTTCAGAGTGCTTGACACAACTCTCAATCAAAGCATTCATGGGGCTGAATGATGGTTCATGAGTTTTCCAGGGCTTTATTTCATGTGCTGCTGAAGAAAATGCATCTTTTGGTGATTCATCACTTTTTCTGGTGTGATCTCCATTAGCAGAGTGAACCTCGTCATGATTACCATCTGATGAACCATCAGCTTCGTCGGAACCAGTTAATACATCTTTCAAATCACTACTTTGCCAAGATTTAGTGGTAACATCTGAAGCATCATTTAGTTGAATAGCGTCACCATTCACCCTTGAACTATGTTCTGGATTCTCAAGTTTGTCTGGACATTCTGGGGACACGGCTCGGGTCTTTGATAAGCATTGTTCATTCATTAATCCATCATTAAACTTCATTGCATGACTGCGGCCCCGGTTTGGAATCTTGACTATCAATTTACTACTGTTCCGATCAGCACTAGGTACATCATGCCTTTTCTCAACAACGGATGCAGGTTTGTTCAGATTAGGATCACAATTTGAGCCATTATCCATATGATATTCACGCGATACAGTACTTCGTAAACCAAAAGCTGACGTTCTAGGTCGTAAAGTACGCCTCAACATCTTACTTGCTTTCATCGATGCAGCAGAAGTCTTTGAGTTCTCCTTCTCAGCATATTTGACAGTTTTGATATGATCGCTGGAGCAAGATTGACTATGCGATTGATTAGAACTACTACTTTTTTCATCATTGACAGTCATCAGCAAATGGTCAGAGGATTTACCCACAGCTGTAGCGTTAGGCAGAGCTTTGTCGACACCTCCTGTCGCGGGAGACGAGGCAGATTTTGCATATCCTGGTGATTGTGAGGCAGAAGTCTGAGCTGTGTCAACCTGGGCAGGTTTTGGTGGCACCGTCCTGGGGGCAGAATATTGGGAGCTTGAACAACTCTTCACAGCATTTTCACCACTGCCTGATTTTATATGCCCACTTTGAGATGGTTCTGAAGTACGCTTCCCATGCCATGCAACATTCGTATCGGATTCAGGCTTCCCATCATCAATACTCATTTCAGCTTCAACGCGTTTCTTCCATGTATCAACTAAACTACGAGCTTTTCTCTGGATCTCCAAGCTCTTATGTGAACGCAGATGATTAACAGATTTTCCAATATTACACATTTGCAAAGCACGGAGATTGATGGGTAGTTTTTCAAGAGCACCAAGTAAAACAAGGAGAAACTCTTCAACGGACTGTTTACCATCTTTGTCGCCAGTAACATCATTAATCTTCCTTTTATGTACTTCTTGAAGCCACAAATCAAACACAAGCAAACCTTTGAGCTGCACAAACCAACTAAGACAATCAAACTTATCAGTTGCAGCAACGACACCGGCAAGCATCGACCGCCCTGTTAGATCAATTTTTTTGTCAGATTTGTTCTGAGTCATCAACTGAACCAATTTTTCAACAGATTCATAGTTTACCAGCCCTCCCCGGTCTGTTATTCTGGCAATTTCACTTTTCAAATTACTTTCCTGCTTCGACTGATGAGATTCCCCAGCAATTACTTTCTGCAGTCGCTTAACAGGCTCAGGATCCCGGTCTGATCTCTCCCTTTTCTTTCCCTTCCCATGTGAAGAGAAAGTCGAACCATTCTGTGCATGATCAGAATCATCTTTGGCATTTGATGCTGGTGGCGCATCATCTACAGTTTTCGAAGAACGGACACCAGATTGCATTGTTGCATGCATCTCTCTGCGTGTTATAGACAAGAGATGGTTAACTTCTGTTAGACGCTTCTGTAAAAAAGGAATAGATTTTTTCAGATTTACTAGCAAATGTGGTACGAGTGACAACAAATGAGTGCTCAATACACACATCTATATTACTCTAATCAGTTAGCCAGCACAAACACTTCTGCTCTTCAGGTTTATGAAACTCGGAGGATAACAGATGATATACCAGAAGGGAGTTCAAAATCTTTAGGAAAGAATGCAACTTTACATGGATGGAGTAAGGATGCGGCAGCTTCCAACTGAACGTCTTTTTCAGTAATAAGGCAACGGATTATTCCAATGGATAGTGGGGCCTGATCATATAGGGCACAATAATGAATCCTGTTTGTGGCAATTCAGGAAAGCAACGACCTACATGATTGGTACCAAAAAGATAATTAACAAACATTGATCAAAATACGCAATAAACGCAATTACATAGATACAAAAAGTTTGATTTGCAAAGCAAGTTGCAAAGCAAGTTGCAAAGCTCGTAGATACAGAAAGTTTGATTTGCAATTCAAGTTACAAAGCTCATTAAGGTATCAAGACTCGTTACTAACTTTGCAGTAACGACTTAAAAGATAAGCCCTATATAACTAACAAATGCAACATATTTATCATTTATCAAGCAAACAAGTGAGAAATTATAAACAAAATGTCAGAGGTAATAAACTAATAACTAATATCAACAAAAAAGGCGTGAAATAAAAAACATGCAAAATAGCAGGTTCATATGTAACAATGTTCATATAACAAATCATCTTGAGTCAACAATTTTCAAGCGATATAAAATTCATAAATGGAAACTACAGTGGATGAAATAATAACTCACTTGCCGTTGATTAGTCATATATCCACAGGCTTGATAACAAATCACAATAAAAAATAATCTAAAATACAGAACATAGAAGTACCAACTATTCACAAGGCCATACAATAGAATGATTTTGTTCATTAGCCATGTTTACATACTAAAATTAATAGTAAGATAATCTTAAATATTCCATTGAAAATTCAATCCCGCGGCTAATATCTAAGACAAAATTCACGACATATTCCATCCCAACTGAATCCATTAGTTGCCAGCAACAAACAAATAATCATACCGAAAAGCTATTCTACAGTATCAAATCCTTGAAAATCAGTGAACCTCAACTCCAGCAGGTCGGTAATAACAAACTAAATAAAGTATCTTCAACAACAAAGAATCTTCTTCATCGAAAGTTAACTCACATAATTCATGCCAACAAAAATAAATATTTTTCTGCACAACACCAAAACCCTAGAACTCGATCAACTACCTCAAGGATCAAAAGGAAATATAAAGTCCGAAAACAACCAGCTACATATGCCGTGCCACGTGTGCACACGAGTGACCTCCGATTCCGGTAATCAGCATCAAAACATGCACAAAAGACTCCCATTTTCCCTAACAGCACCTCTAGATCAGCCTATAAATACCATTCCGACCTTAATCAGATACAGATATACCACAAAAATCGATCAACAATTCTCACCTTTATTCAACCACACAAACCCTAGAAACCACTTCCGACGCCGAGAGCGATCAGGTGATCCGAGCCGCGGCTAATTCTTTCAATTTGACGGTTCAATTCGCCGATTGGACGGGGCTGAGTCGGATCGGAGCGACGAGCGATCGAATTGGACGGAGGAGGAAATCGCAAGATCCAGAGAAGAAAATTTTGGGCATCGGAGAGGAAAGCCTGCAACAGAAATTATTTAATTCCATTTTCAACCCTGACTTTATAGATTATTTCACTTATGACCAAACTTAAGTTTTATTTTCTATTTTGGTGCTTTGAGTTTTGTAAGGTACGATTGGAAAGTAGTGGCTGTTTTATTTGTTTGTTTCTTGTTTGAGGACAGTGACGTTGGATTCAGTTACATTTGCTGTTTTTGTGATGATGACAGTTGTCTGTATTCTTAAAATGGTTGACATCGGACTAGAAGTTGTGTCAGAGTATCTAACTTTATTTTTATCGAAATTGATATCATTTACTCTATATTTAAATGTGTTTATTTTAAAATTAATTGTTAGAATATTGTAATCTACGATCGAAATTGTATCTATCAATTCGAAAATAGGTCTTCGCTGGTCCACCACCTTCCGTGCTGAAATCATCAAGACCTCCAGATATGTTTGGGGAAGACCTCCTGAAATGTCTCTCAACCACACTTACCTATTTCCCTCTAAAAACCATCCATCTCAGCCTCCTCAAATTCCCACCCATCCATCATTAGAAACATCAAACACAAACAGAATATATTAAACAAAGCTAGCCCCAAACGAAACAGAGGAAGTTGTAGCCGTGTCTCACCTTCCTCTGCTGCCATTCATGGCCTCCTCTGCAATAACTCTCCTCTTGATCTTTCTATTCTTCGCTACATTCTCCGAGTCAAAACTCACCGAAAACTACTATGCTAAAACTTGTCCAAAGCTTGAACAGATCGTCACTGAAGCTGTCACTACAAAGCAAATATCAACTCCAACAACAGCTGCTGGAGCTCTCCGTCTCTTCGTCCATGACTGCTTCGTAGAGGGTTGTGATGCATCCGTCTTAGTTTCCTCCAATGCTTTCAATAAAGCTGAGCGTGATTCGGACATCAACCTGTCCCTTCCGGGGGACGCATTCGACCTTGTCACACGGATCAAAACCTCCCTGGAGCTTCAATGCCCCGGCATTGTCTCATGTGCAGATGTCCTCGCTTTGGCCACACGTGACGCTGTCAAAATGGTGGGTGGACCGTTCTACAAAGTTCGCTTGGGTCGCAAAGATGGCTTGGTGTCCAAGGCAGAGAATGTGGCTGCTAACCTGCCTCGGCTGAACATGACCATGGATCAGATTATCTCCATGTTCACCAGGAAAGGATTCACCGTTCAAGAAATGGTTGCATTGACCGGAGGCCACACCATCGGATTTTCTCACTGCAGGGAATTCGCCAACAGAATTTACAATTACAGCAAGACTTCTGAATTTGATCCAGCCATCAATCCCACATATGCCAACGGGCTAAGAAAGCATTGTGAGAATTACACAAAGGTCGACGGCATGTCTGCATTCAACGATGTCATGACTCCTGGTAAATTCGACAATATGTATTACCAGAACCTGAAGAGAGGACTAGGACTGCTGTCAGTAGACAACATGATGTGGGCTGACCAGCGCACTAAGCCATACGTGGAAATGTATGCTAAGGATCAGCAACTGTTCTTTGCAGACTTTGCTAAGGCTATGGAGAAGATGAGTATCATGCAGGTGAAGACTGGGAGGAAAGGAGAGGTCAGAAGCCGCTGCGATTCGTTTAATGTGCTGAAGACTTGAAGTGCCGCATGACTTCAGAGCTTATCTGCAATTGTGTAATTGAAGATATACAGTTAAGTTATTGATTCCATAAATTGTGTCCACATGAGAAATATGATAAATGTGATTATTAGTACGATTTTGATTGCTTTTTCCTGCAGAACTGTTCCCATTTGTTTCTTATATACATAGAAACGCTTGCAACCATTATCAATTCAAACAAGTATTCAACTGGACGTAACATCTCACATTTCACAAAAAGGTTACCAAACTAAACATTACTTACAGTGAGCATTTAACAGTTAAGAGAAGATCTTGAAACAATACAAGTAAATATTTTCAGAAGAAAATAGTTTTACCTGCAAAGCAATCAGAGAATTTCAGAGTCGAATAAACTCTCTCAACATCTCCATTTTGATCCTCACTGCATCACCATCCAAAATAATCAGAGCATTCCTGACTTTCCCACTGCAGGCATGCCCCAAGGTTACAGACTCCAAAATAACGCTTCCAGTTAAATTCCTTCCTCACTGTAACAAATAACAGCAGTGTGGACACAGCTCCAACCTTCACAAATTTAAGCATTTTCTAAGTCTTAAGAATACCCTTTAAGAAATCAATCAGATGAGGTACAAACCTTAGCCTCTGAATTTCCAAATTGTAAGCCTACACCCAGGATACGTTGACAGAAATGACAAAAAACTCATGCTCTAAAGTAGTCCATCATGACTGCACTTTCTACTATCTCTCGCGTCCTCATGAAGCTCTTCCATTCAGACATTTTCGACTAGTTTCCACCCCGGATGACATCTGAACAGAGAAACCTCACCCTGCAATGTCGTTAGGTAACAACCAGGAATAGACATACCTAGACTCTGAAGACTGATGAGTGAATGAAGACATCACATATTGAAAAACATTTAAACAGTGAGTTAACATTAAAGAGCCACTACGAAATTTTGTAACAGAGCCATTCAGAAATTAAGGCATTTAAACAGTGAGTTAACATTGGAGAGCCACTACGAAATTTTGTAACAGAGCCATTCAGAAATTAAGGGACACAAAATAGCAGATGCTTTAATCACAAAAAGAGTCAGTAAAGCTTGCAGTCTGTGACCCTGTTAATATGAATTTTGTAAGAGCACTCATAGAAGGCTTTACTTAAAATTCAGACTGAATGAGTTGTTGCCGTAATTGATTTCTATTTGACTGTACTATGTCTGCTAACAGAAATAACAGACAGCTTGTCCAACTCTATTGGAACTGATGAAGTTAAGACTATATAGTGCTTGAAGTTAAACACAAAGGTAAGCTTGCAAGTGTAAGAATGGCAGACTATTGGTGGTTGATGCATAGAGGGTATGCACATGGCAGAAGCTCTACACTTTTGGGCCCACAGGAACTAAAGGCAAATTCTGATGTTAACATTGCACGGAATTTTGATGTGGGTTGTGGCAGGAGAAAATTGAAAGGTATTATGGCTGCTTAGCAACTTCTGAGTGCCACGTATGCCAAGCATCCTTGTAATGTAGAAAGAGCTCTTTGAGAGCTGCAAAATTTGATAAAAGGTAATTTAGCAAGTGAAGAAACACTCTCATTTCAAATGATTGAACAAAAGACAACTCTCAGCGAAAACATAACAATCTGTCAGAAACCAAAATGTTTAAAAGTAAATACAACATACAGGTTTCACCAGCCGTTATAGATTGTGATCAGAACTCTAGGAACTTAACAGAGGTACACTCCAAATGATAAAAAGAGCGTGCTTATATATACTCAGAGTGTTGTGTCATACCTGGATTTTGGTATTGAGGACGGTATATTGTGGAAAGATTTTCCCAATCATGGATACGTTTTGGAGTGCTTTCAGTAGCTCGAACTTTGGATACATTGACAGGGGCAAAAGGACCAAACTCATAGGCCTTCAATTTTGAATCACATCCCATACTTCTATCACTTTCATACTCCAAACTCTCACATTTTACTTGTACAGGTTCCTGCATCCTGATCCCAAAGTTTGGTTTTCCGGCACTTGAGGGTTCCACTTTACTCCTCTTGAAATCAATGTTAGTAATCTCAGTCCCAAAGGACCTTTTATTAAATTTTTTGTGACTTGTAGATGAGTCGTTCTCAAAATTTCCCTTCAGCCCTAGCCATCTGAATGCAGGTTTTCGACTATCCGTGTGATGGGTCTGCACAGAGTTGAGTTAAAATCAGACAAGATAATCAATACAAACAAAACTGTACGAAGCATTATCTTAATCACAGAACTATGCCAAAAATGTTTGCTCTTGAAGTTAAAAGCCTGTACTTAGAAAAGAACAGAAATAGTATATATATAGTAAATAAAATTCATCAACGATAAGATATTAGCGATATCATACACCAGCAGAAAAAATATACACAACATGCACCAGGCAATATCTTCTTTATTAAAGAGATACCCCCAAAGTCTACACTATAAACCATCATTTTGTCATGTCATCAACTCATCATTGGTGGAAAGAATATGAAATGAAAAATAAATTTCTCGAGAAAAATTAATAGGGACAGTTGTTTCTTGTGTGCTTTTATTATTTAACAAACCAAATACAAAAGTTCACTATCCTTTGAACTTTCGGTCTATTCCTCAAAACTCTACATGAACCGAGTGGAATTCAAAGAGTGTATTTACAGCTAAATGAAACAGCATCTACCTTTTCAATAAGACTCATGGATGTCAAGACATTAGCAATATCATATAGCCGCCTGACCTTTGCTGCAGACAATCAGTATCAGAAAGTAAGTAATAGGCTCCCAAACAGGCCATATAACTATAGGCGAGCTTCAATCTGAGAATGTTAATAAGAAACAGCTCACTTCTCATTATGGTGGAACTGTGACCATCACCTAGAAGTACCTTTGCAGCTTCATCTAGAGAAATCAACTCCATCTGAAAAAACAAAACACAATTCAACAAAATACTAAAAAGAATAACATAAGCGTATAAAACTCACAAGTCAACCATTCTTACATTGGAGCACAAAAATAGCTTGACAAAATTTTGAGTAAGAAGGCCCAAAGATTTCTCTCTTCTATTATCTGCAGCAGTAAGTAAGGTATTACTAAAAAAATATCAAATTACATGCATCTAAGGGACTTGGAAAGAGGATGACATTGCATACAAAACTATGCTTAGACTACTTATCAAAGATAAACGTATATTTATAAGTGAACCAGTGCAAAACCTACTTATTTGGGAATGCATATTTCACAAATTACCAGGCTTGGATGACGACGACAAGTTCTGCATGGAAGTATGATTTGCCTTTTCTGACTGACTCCCGGTGTTTTGACTAGAATATTTTTCTTCTTCATCATCTGAAAACTGCAGCAAAAACAAACATGGAACAGGTCAGAAATACGCCAACAAATGCTTTACTTTCTCATAATTTTCTTCCTTTTCATGAAAGGCATTTTTTCATAAAGTTTATTAAAACGTTACTTACTTTTCCTTGATCATTGCCCTCAGACAAGCTGCGATTATCCTTGAAGCCCTCTTCCTGGAATATAAAGTCAGCATTTTAAGACACATTCTGAAATGACCTCACAAAAAATTGTTCCCCCATATCTCATTGATAATCATCAAACCTTCAACTGATCCAGTGCTCGCGGAATCGCCCCAAATCCCTTCCAAGTATACTGGTTCTTAGCCTTCTTAGCCAAAACCTAAATCACACAAGCACCAAGATCAACACACCATCCTCTCTCACCCTTACTCCCTAAACTCCAACTCATCCTCAATTCAAAATTCAAACAACACAAAAAACCTCACCCCAACACTCTCCAAAATATTCACAATGTCATAGATCCTCCGTCTTTCAACACCTACAAACACATCACAATTTAACCCCAAAAAACCCTAACCTTAAATTCCAAAACACAAAAACGTACCTAATTTGTTGGCGGCATCGTCGAGGCCAACCGATTGAACACCTTCGCGGTTATATAAACTCAGAAAGCTGCAAACAGCGATGAAATTGAGATAATTGAAAATTAATTGAGGCGATAGTTAGGGAGAGTGAAAAGACGATTACTTTGAGCAAAGCAAGCCTAAAGACTTCTGCTTTCGACTATACGCGTTCGCCGATTCGTCCTGTAGTTTCGGTTCCATTTTCCGGCAGCGGACGGATCTGCGAGGAGAGCGAAATGAAGTGTTGCGATTGCGAAGTGAGAAAATAATAATTTATTAAAATAGAAAATACGGGGAAGAAGATGTAATACAAAATTCAACAGCGGGAATTTGCTTTAAGTTTTAGGTTATAGTCTTTGACTCTGGTTTCGTGGGCTATTTTCGAGTGGTTTGAAATCTACATTCAAAATGTATCGATATAAAATTACGGACTTTGTTATAAGAGAATAGCTTAATGCACGGCGGTAAATACCGTGATTTTTTGAATGGTTCAAGCAAGTATAGATAAATTGGTTTCAGATGTCCAGTCAAAAAGTATCGATATAAAATTACGGATTTTTGATAAGCGAATTGCTTAATGCACGACACTAAACACCGCCCTCCATAATGATAATTTTACCCTCAAGACCAAATCTCATATGTTTTCGAGTGGTTCAAGCAAGATGGATTAATCGGTTTCAAATATACATTTAAAATGTACCGATATAAAATTAAGGATTTTTTGATAAGAGAATTGTCTAATGGTAAACATCGCGATCCATAATTGATAAGTTTACCCTCAAGACCAAATCTCACCTACTTTCGAGTGGTTCAAACAAGTATGGATAAATCAATTTCAGATCTACATTCATAATGTATAGAAATAAAACTACAGATTTTTTATACCCTTAAACTCAGAATTGTTTGAAATGTAAAAATGGAGGACATTTTTGTCAAGAAAGTTTCGATACACTCTGATAATCATGGTATATTATAGCAAACATCTTTTGATAATGACGATAATCATTAGTTCCGTGCATATCGAAATATTTCAGACATGATATTTTTATGAACACCAATGTTCAGTGTGAACAGAATTTCGAATGTTACTTTTTTACCCATAATTTGATAAAATTTTAAAATCTATCAAATTATTCGAGCCTTGTATCTAATCCAAACAATCGTAATTGAGGGTCGGAAATTTAAAAAATTTAGAAACAAAAAATTGTTGAAACCTAAAGAAAATGATCTAAATTCTGTGGAGGCAAGACTCTACCTAGCCTTTCTCTAGGCATTACCAATTTTTTAACCATTGAGCCACAATCTGGTTCTCTCATAACATTCTAAAATATATAAGCACAATTTCACAAATATAGGGGGCAACAGATCCCTCCTGCTCCTTTGGAGCTGTTCTTATCCGAACCCACAAGATCCTTGAACAGGTGGAAACTTGAAAGTTTGGTATTCTGCTCTAATAATAGCTCCATTAGAGTTTAAGACAATTCTCTTTGGACACCCAAACTCCCACTATTTTGTGTTTCGGAATGCCCAAAGATATTTTGTCAATCTAATAAAATGTCCAAATTGACTCCACCCCAAGTTAATTGGCACACAAAACCTATTTAACAAAAAATAGCTTTGATGATGGAGCTGCAGAGCAAGTCTAAGAAACAAGTATTATGCTTGAATGGAGCTTCAGTATGGAAATACTGCAAGTGAAGCTGTGAAGATAATGTAAGTCTCCTTATTCTACTTTATTGAAGAACGTTTACTGCAGTATGCCACAAGGAAACAGTACAGTAGCACCTGTATTATATCGTGAAATATCTCTTAGAAAGCTTCGACTCGGGGAATCTGCAGCATGAATTTCGGCACACTGAAGAGAAAGCTTTGACTCGGGGAATCTCTGCAGCATTAATTTCGGCACACTGTCTTCAGCTGTACGAGGTCTGCATTTTAATATCAAAGAGTACAACGAAATTATAGCGACTTCAGTAAAGAGTACAGCAAAGGGAAAAACAGTTTCATGTCACTAGTCATTTGATAATTATGCCTTATGGCCCAAAAATAGCTATGATGTTCCAATACTTCATTTTGTTCACGTATCTAATACTCATATTTTTATTATATTTAAAATTTACTATTTACTGTTAAAAACCTATCTTGACTTACAAATATTCAAAACAAATTCTTGAGGTGAATGCCATGTCGTATGTACGTACCTGGTGAATGTGAACTAGGGATTGTTGTACATATCATTAGTGAGTGATACACACACTACACTACCGAATTTTCAAAAGAAGAAAAAGCAATTTGTGACGTTTCCTTTTATCCCCTAAATTAACCGAAAAGAATAAATAAAAGCAAACATCAATATCAATTTTCCCAAAAATTTTATACTTTCTGTTACTAAGATAAGAAGCGATGGACCAGTGGGTGGACAAGCTCCCATTGTTGGTTTTTTTCCAACTTAGCCATGCATGTAGCTTGAGCTTTTTCATTTTCATCCCTTTACGGATTTTACAATAGTCCCATCCGAGTTAAAACACGTAATATTCACCTTTTCTTTTCGTTCCTTTTCACGGATTTTACAAAAGTCGTATCAGAGTAAAAAATATAATTACTCGAACCGTAACCTCGAGTAATATAATTCAGAATCTGACTAGATAATACTGCATATCGTACATTTGCACTAGTATGATAAGCTCAAGTTGTGCCATAGGCCATTAACAATATTTACAGGATGTGCTGAATGTGGATCATGTCGTGTACAATTTCATTTAAATAAAACATTATTGTAACATGGACTGGTCTACAAGATTACAAAAACCTTATCCGAGGCTTATCCTCCACTGCAAAAATTTAAAAAAGAAGATGCGCACCCACCACCACTAAACCAACCACACCTTCAAACTCCACATCTAAAATCGTACGGTTTCATTCTTTTACTAAAATATCCTCATCCAAAAATAATTATAAAACAAAAGAAGCGAGAATGGAGTAGTCGAAGGACGGTGGGAAAGCGTACACGTGTCGTTATCTGATTAGTCTACCATCGTCTATGTATACCCTGAATTCATCCGAGAAGAATAAAACCTAGACGAGGAGACGATTTCCGTGATCGGCACGCGATCGAAGATGAGTAACGAGGCGACCGATGAGATCATGCTGTTCGGCGTCCGAGTGGTCGTCGATTCCATGCGGAAGAGCGTCAGTTTAAACAATCTTTCGCAGTATCAACATCCGCAAGGACAGATCGATGCTCACGCTTCTGCCGCTCCTGATTATGCCTCCGCCGATGAATCCGCCGCCGCGAATCTTTCTATTCACGCCTCCTCTTCAGGTGGATCCCGCCACCGCAAGCGAGGTAAATTTGATTTTTCTCACTATTATTTTATTTATTTATTTATTGATTATGATTTGGTTTTGGAGTTGAATGGTGTTTTGATTTTGTTTGTAATTTTGTATGATTTGTGAATTGAGTTGTGACTTGATGATATGATGGATTTGATCAGGAGTGCCGTGGACGGAGGAAGAGCACAAGATGTTTCTAGTGGGACTGCAGAAGGTTGGAAAGGGAGACTGGAGAGGGATTTCGAAGAATTATGTTAAAACAAGGACTCCTACGCAGGTGGCTAGTCATGCTCAGAAGTATTATCTCCGTCTTACGAATCTCAACCGAAGGCGTCGTAGATCTAGCCTCTTTGACATCACCACGGATACCGTAAGTTTTATCTTTTTTGTTTCGGGAGAAATTTAGAATCATTTTTGTTACAAATTAGTGCGGTGAAAGGTGAAACAGATATTACACGATCGGATAGACAAATTTTGTTATGAATCAGTTGTTTATGTTTAACTCTTATTCTGCTTAAGCAATTACCTTTTAAAGTTCGTTAAGTTCATTTCTCATCTAAAACTCAACGGATGGATCCTTTTTTACACAGATGACTACTGCATTGCCTGTTAAAGACGATGTTGCAGAAAGTCAGGATAAGGCCCTGCCCACTCCAGAAAGGAACCATGGATTTCATGCAATGGAAATTCAGCAGCCCATGGAGAATCTTAGTATTGAACAAGGAAGCGATCACAGTGCAAATCTGGTCCATCAGGCTCATATGGATGGAGTACCAAACACTGAGCTTGATCTGAACATGGCACCAATGAGCAGTGACTCTCACGCATTGTCTCTCGGACTATCTTTATCATATGACCATAGTCATAGCAACCAACAAGCTAGGAATTCTGGGTATCAAGCTATGCGAGGCTTCGTCAACAGGGATAGCTTCATCGCAGTTGTTTAATACAAAAGACTAGGAAGCTAAAGATGGAATGAAGTATCAAGTATCTGGATTACTACGTTTGAGTTATGTTTATTAGATTTAAGTAATTTATATTCTTAGATTAGTTCTTTGTTCTTGTGTCTGATAATGGATAAATGAAAGATCCTGTTTATGTGTCAATCACTCCGACATGTTTCGAGATTCATGAAGATCTACACGGCTTCCTCTCCTCAGCTCTGAATATGCAAATTAGAACCTCCTTTTGTCTCTTTAAGCTCTGCTCTTTACATCTGTTCAGTCTTTTACCCGCTAGATATCCGCATGCTTTGTTCTTGTCTGATCTTCTTGTACCCAAAATCAACTCGTGTCGAGAAGTTGTGTTCTGGAAAAAGTGGTCTTGTTCATTGTCCTGTCTAAGCATGTGGAGTTATTTTCAACGAGAAGTCTATCTGTCACTATTGGTATTATTGAGT
This sequence comes from Sedum album, assembly GCA_006409495.1. Classification (NCBI taxonomy): domain Eukaryota; kingdom Viridiplantae; phylum Streptophyta; class Magnoliopsida; order Saxifragales; family Crassulaceae; genus Sedum; species Sedum album. The sequence continues at coordinate 191,369 of QZGG01000109.1, forward strand.
TTTGATATGAAGTAGATGGATATGATGAGTTAGATTTGCACACTGATATTATTGTAAATAGGTCGTTTTGTGGACCAGACAAGTGTTTGTGTCCGATAAGATGTCTCTTTTTCTATTTTGGATGGTGGCCTTGTGGGCACTGCTTGATTCATATCCCTTTATTGTGCGTTTCGGGATTGAGTAAAACTAGTTGCTTTCAAAGTCATCAATAAGGGCGAACTACCAATTAATAGTACAACCAAGCACGTGTTTTGTGCTACTGCATCATTATAAATTTAAAATTACATTTAATCAAAAATCAATTTAATATTACCCGTTAAGTAATCAAATCAAGTTTAACTTTATTTCTTCTTGTTGGGGACGTGTTCCTTGACACGGACGTGTCCTTAACACGTTCTCATTTTTGATGTTGAAAACACTTAGCTAACATTCCATGACAATGCAGGATTAGGAAATATGCAGATTTGGAAATAAAACAGATTTGGTAAAAATCGTCTGTGGACGGGTCCGCAGACTGCACGAGGGCGTGCTGACGTGGCAGCAGAATATTTCAGAAATATTCTGATATTCAATAAGTTTTTAGAATATTTTGTATTTTAGAAATCTTATTGTTTAGAAGATATTTTTTATAATGATTACCTAACAAACCGATTTCTAAGTATAATATTTGATAATATTATATTTAGATAAGGTTGCCCAAACTGAATTTTAAATATAATATTTTATATTATATTTAATATTAAGTTGCCCTAACTGATTTTTAAAAGATATTATATTTACTAATGTTGCTATTATCTTTCTATGGCAGGGAGAGATTTTAGGAAGCAAGGGCTAGGGTTTTTGGTGATCATATAAATAGGACTTCAACGCTTTCATCAAGACAAGTCGGTCAATTGAAAGAGCAAACAAAGTCGTGATATCGTTGTTGTTCGAGGCTATATTTCGCTCAAGGGTAGGCGAGTGGTGGACTCCGTATAGCTAGTATACAACAGCGGTATTGGTAGGACAATTCTGAGTTGATTTGAGTTGCTAGACGTAGATTGTTACAACTGAGTTCCGGGCAGACTTTGGGAGTTTGTTGGCTGTACTAGGTGTAGACAATTGTACTAGGTAAGAACAAAAGTAATCAATAAAGAATTGTCTGAGAAATCCTTTCCGGTCGACTCCGGGAAGGTAGTGGTTTTCACCTGTTAGCACTGAGGTGCGGGTTTCCACTATACATCATCGAGTACGCGTACCTACTGTTCACTTTATTATTATTGTTTATTATTTCCGCTGTGCTACTTGATCTTGAGTACACGTTCACACTAGAGGACGTGTTCACAAGTGTCGAGAAGTGAACCAAGCTAACCGTAACGATCCAACAATTGGTATCAGAGCCCGGCTCTAGATTTCTTGTTTAGCTTGCAGGAACAGGTACAATGACGTCTCAGGGAGATTCATTCTGGAAACCGCCTATGCTGAAGGCCGGTGAATATGATTGGTGGGCCAGGGAGATGGAGGCTCACGTTTGCTCACTAGATGGACAAATATGGAGGGTTATAGAACAAGGACCGTATAAGATTATGACTAAGGATACCCCTCCCGTGGAGAAGAAGAGAGAGGACTATAGCGATGCTGATTATAAGGCTCTCGAGAAAAATAACCGTGCTATCAAAATCATTCTCCAAGCATTGTCCGACGCTGACCGCCGAATCTGCATCACTTACAAGACTGCTAAGGAGATGTGGATCGCTCTTAAGGACCTGTACTCAGGTAATGTTGATGTTCAAAGGAACAGGATTCTTGCTGTCTCAAAGGACTATGAGACAGCGGTGCAAGGGAAGAACGAGTCCCTGGAAGATTTTCTGCTAGATTCAAAGGATATGTTGGACAGCTGCAGTTTCTTGGAGATATACCAACCTGGAAGGTCACTCATCAATTCCTCGGAGCACTCAACTCAAAATGGGACAGTATTTCTCTATTGCGTTCCAAGCCCAGAGCGACATAAAGACTATCACTTTAGAGGAACTTGTAGCTCGTCTTCAGAGTAATGCTGGAATACATCAACGGAAGGTTGAAAGAAGAGAGCCGAACAAGTATGAAAAGGACAAGTCCCTGGCTTTGAAGATTGAGAAGGCTATGGAACTAGCTGAATCCGAAGAGATGCCCGAAGTGGAGGACGTCAATCTTGCTATGCTGACCCGTGCTTTCAAGTTTAATAAGTTCAGTAATAACAGCAACAAGAAAGCAGATAAGAACGCCACTGATAATGGGTCTGGAAAGACAACTGCTTCAGATGCGGAAAGCTAGGACATATAGCCAAGAATTGCAGAGTAAAGCTCAGGATGCCATGAAGCCCGAACAGAACAGAAGAGCAATGATCGCAGCTTGGGGAGCATCTGACGAGATACTGGAGAGGAATCTGAAGAAGAACATGTCTGATGGCTCATCCTGAGGACGAGTCCCCTAAGGTAAAAATTCCTACTACTGCTAAAGAAAAATATGATCAAATGGCACTTGCTTTGCAGAATGTTAGATACCAATGAGGAATTAGTAGCTGATATTGCCAAACGTGACGAACAAATCCAAGAAATGCAAGAAAACCTTGATGGATGGACGGAGAGATCTAATCGGTTCGAAAAGGAGCTGAAGAAAGGTAAACGGAGGTTATGTGATGGTCATGAGGATGAGATTAGAACATTGAAAGACAGTAATGAGACCCTATCACGAGGAAGAAAGAAAAGGACAGTGAGATTACTGCTCTCAAGGATAGGATCCGTACCCTAGAAGCTGACGCGGTCACACTGAACAAAGAGTTGGAGAAAGCTCGATCTGACCTAGAAACCAAGAAGGAAACTTGGCTTGCGGAATACAGAAAAGGAGAACTTGAAGCTGACTATAAGAAGAGGTTCCGCAAAGGTATTGGACATGAACCGGTCAAACAAGCTCAGATGTATGCACCAACTCAGAAGAAAAAAGGATAATGGACGTGACCCACCAGCTCAGCCTCATCCATTCCACAGAGACGACGAGCCAGCCTCAGATATGGAAGAATCAGGCCAATAACAGAGGACCATCTCGTATTGACTTCCAGTCCAGAATTAGGAACCAGTCCGTACCTGCTGGATACAGCAAGTACGTATATCTTAAGGAACATACTGTATGCTGGCACTGTGGAAACACTGGCCATTACTTGGTAAGCTGTCCTCAGAAGAAGAAGCTTCTGGAGAGAATGAGGAACTATGGACGGACATATGATGAACCTGTCCCAGCAGAAGAAACAGAAGAAAGCCAACTGAAACACATCATGGAGCTGCTAGGAACAGACAGTCTGCTCAGAACAGAGAACCCGTCCATACCCCAGACCAGTTCCTCACCCAGAACCAATCCTCAGACTACTCTAGGTCACCGAGGAGATTACATTCCGAGAGGAAAACCGAGAGCTACTCCTAGAAAGAAGATCGATTTATCTAGCTCAACTCCTCTGCTGACACTAACATTGCTACTACTTCTGCTGTTTTTACTAAACCCAGTAAGCCCAAGCTTGTCTGGGTTCGTAAAAATTAACTTTTCTCTTGCAGGAAGAAGTGAAGAGCAGTCCCTGGTACATAGACAGCGGTGCGTCTGGACACATGACAGGAAACATGGACTGGTTTACTTCACTTCAGCAACATGTCGGAGGGAACGTGTCCTTCGGCAATAAGTCAGCAGGTGAGATATTCGGAATTGGAAAGGTACGTATTTCTGATAATATTGATATTGAGAATGTTAATCTAGTAGACAACTTGAAATACGATTTGCTTAGTGTCTCTCAGTTATGCCAAAATCATAAGAATAAAGTCACCTTTACTTCTGACGGTTGTGTTGTCAAGTGCATCAAAACTAAGCAGGTGATACTCAGAGGCATATGCAGAGGCAGGGTATACAAAGTTGATCCTAACTTTGTACCAGAGGGACAAATCTGTCTGTCCACAATCTCGGACGCGTCCGCACTTTGGCACAAGAGATTTGGACATGCAAATCAGAGGCTACTGTCCACGCTCTTCAAGAAAGATCTGGTAAGAGGACTGCCAAAGATTGATGACAACCTCCACTCCGTTTGCAGTGCGTGTTCGATGGGTAAGCAAACTCGCACATCATTCAAATCGAAAGCTAAGGTAAGCACACTAGACCATTGGAACTTTCATATGGATATATGTGGTCCAATGCGCCTAGGAGTCGCGGAGGTAACAGATTTGTGTTGGTTATTGTTGATGATTACTCTCGTTATACTTGGGTTATATTTATTCAATCTAAAGATGAAGTTTTTGCAGAGTTTGAATCATGGCTAACCACTACTGAAAACCTACTGGACACGTCCTAGTCTCTATCGTACTGACCATGGGACTGAGTTTGAAAATTCTCAGTTCCTAACTTTATGCAGGGAAAGAGGCATCACCACAACTTCTCAGCACCACGTACACCACAGCAGAACGGTGTAGTGGAAAGAAAGAACCGAACGCTTGAAGACATGACCAGAACTCTACTCATATCCAGTGGTCTGCCAAGAACTTCTGGGGAAGCGCTGAACGCCATCATGCTATGTTCTGAACAGAGTCTATCTGCGAAAGGACTGGAAAAGACCCCGTATGAGTTGCTGAGAGGAAGGAAACCGAACGTGTCCCATCTAAGGGTTTTCGGATGTAAGGTATACATCCACAACAACGGGAAAGACAATCTGGGAAGTTCGATCCAAGGAGTGATGAAGGTACATTTGTGGGATACTCCTCTCAGAGTCGAGCTTACAAAGTGTACAATCTGCGTCTGAGAAAGATTGAAGAAAGTATTCACGTTGTCTTCGATGAGGAAGTCATGGGAGGCAGTATGATTAAGGACGGAGATCACACTCCATTGGAATTTGAGGATGACTTCAGACTTGCTGCATGGGATCCTGAGATAGGCCTTAATGAAGAATTAGCAGAACCTGAGAATCAGCCAGAGGATCCGGACAGTCGCAGGGGGAACACCAGTTGAGAACCAGGAGCAGATTGAGCAGGAAGGTGTCCCTGACACGAACATGTCCCCACTGATGCAGCAGAAAACGAACTTCCCAACGATCCTCAACTAGAAGTAATTCCCAGAAGAAGTCTTCGAACTAGAACACCCTCAACCCGTCTGGAGGATTATGAGGTGTTCTGGGCAAAGGACGAGTCCCCAACCGATGATCACAGGGCTTCTGAACTCTCACCTTTATTAAATGAAGTAGATCACTTTTGTGCATTTAATGCTTTTGTTTCCCTTGCAGAGCCAAAGAAGGTTCAGATGCGCTCAAGGACCCACAATGGGTCAGCTATGCAAGAGGAACTTCATCAGTTCGAGAGGAAAGGTGTGGAGGCTCGTACCTCGTCCGGAGGGTCGGAAGATCATAGGAACAAAGTGGGTGTTCCGTAACAAGCTGGACGATCAGGGAAACGTGGTGAGAAACAAAGCCAGGCTAGTGGTCAAAGGGTACAACCAACAAGAAGGAATCGACTATGACGAGACCTTTGCCCCCGTAGCCAGGTTAGAAGCAATCAGACTGTTAATAGCTTATTCTACTCACCATAATTTCAGGTTACAACAAATGGACGTGAAGACGGCATTCCTCAATGGAGTCCTGAAGGAAGAAGTATATGTTGAGCAGACTCCCGGCTTTGAGGACCCGTCCAAACCTGACCATGTATACGTGCTGGATAAAGCCCTATATGGATTGAAGCAGGCACCCCGTGCCTGGTACGAGAGGCTTTCCCAGTTTCTCATGTCACATGGCTACGTAAGAGGTTTGGTAGATCAAACTTTTTTTTACTCAGAGAAGGAAAGCATGTTTTAGTAGTTCAGATTTATGTTGATGATATTATCTTTGGTTCTACTAATGATGCTTTAGTTAAGAAGTTTACAGATCTAATGTCCAGCGAATTCGAGATGAGTATGATGGGTGAACTGAAGTTCTTTCTAGGACTTCAGGTTTCACAAGAAAAGAATGGTACTCGAATTCATCAGCAAAAATACCTCAGGGAAATGATCAAGAAGTTCGGACTAGAGTCAGCCAAGCCTATGGCGACCCCCATCTCGAACGAGTCCTTAGGAAAGGACGAGTCCTCACCAGAAGTAGATCAGACTCTCTACAGAGGGATGATCGGGTCTCTTCTGTACATAACTGCTAGTAGACCTGATATTATGTTTAGTGTATGTCTTTGTGCTCGATTTCAGGCAAACCCCCGTGAGACACATCTGAAAGCAGTTAAGAGGATCTTGAAGTATTTGAAGGGAACTGAGGATCTTTCCCTGTGGTATCCCAAAGGAGGTAGTCTTGACTTAGTTGGTTATACTGACGCTGATTTTGCAGGTAATAAAGTTGATAGAAAGTCTACCTCCGGCATGGCTCAATTTCTGGGTTCTAGTCTTGTTTCTTGGGGATCAAAGAAACAGAATGCAGTGTCCCTGTCCACTGCTGAGGCCGAGTACATTGCAGCTGCTGCGTGCTGTACTCAGCTCATATGGTTGAAACAACAATTGCGCGACTACGGTATTTCTGTATCTCAAATGCCTATCTATTGTGATAATACCAGTGCAATTAATATTCTAAGAACCCTGTTCAACATTCACGTACTAAGCATGTAGAGATAAATATCATTTCTTGCGTGATTCTGTTGAAAAGAAAATAATAACCATGGAGTTTTGTAGAACAGAAGAACAAATTGCTGACATTTTTACTAAGGCGCTGAATCGTGAACCTTTGAGAGGCTACGGATGGAGCTAGGTATGGTCTCCTTCTCTAATTAATTGCCTATCCGTACTGAACTCGATGACTGGCTATGAATTGAGTGGTGTAATATGCAAGGTCAGTCGTTCATAATGTAAAATGTTTCTGTTTATTCTGTTCATTGTGTGTGCCTGAGGACGTGTACCATGTTGAGTACTGGAACCATAGATACTAACGATTAATTGTTAAAGGCATATTGAGCATTTTCTTCGCAGCCCAAAGAACCCCTTCGGATATGTAGTACCCACATTACAAGCCTAATATGATGAAGGGAGTTCACAGCCAACCTTAGCCAACCCATAGTTGCATTACTCCTATGAGCCCTTTGATCAAAATTTCTGGAGTAGTCCCTATGAGGTACAATTAAAATTTTCTGATATATGGTTGTGTGTGTCTGCTTTTTCGTGTGTGTTGCTTTTATTTTACCATTTGGGTACCCGTCCGCAACACACCACCCCCTTGAAAGAATCAGAAAATCTGCTAAGTATTTTGGCGGGAGAATTGGAACGTTTTTGGCGGGAATTCAGTTGAGCTTATCAGATGTTGGGAACAGCCTGCGCAGACAGTACGCGTCCACTGACGTGTCATGCTTCCCATTCGGCCGCCAGCATTTATTGCAAAGGAGCAATTATTGTGTTTCCAATTTTTGAGGTAAATATTTGGAGCATCGAGACACATTAATTGTGGAATATTGGTCGATATTCGTGAGACAAATTATAGGAAAATTTGGCAACCTTGTACCATATAAAGAACTCGGCCACACTCAGAGAGATCATCACTCACAAACCCTAATTCTCTGAAATCAAGAATCACCCGCAAGAAACACTCAATGGCCTCCTCGAACTCACTGCTCAACGCTCTGCTCTTGCTCGCATCTCAAGGTCGCCTAGCGACAACACTTCCTCCACTGCTGATTCGGCCGCAACTGCTGAGGATTGAAGGACCGCCGGCTCCATCGCCGGTGGCTCCGCTCAGTCCAATGCAGCCTGCCGCTGAAGAGGACGCACCAGAGGAAGAGATCCCGACTGCCAAATCACCCGCTAAGGACGCGGATTTGGGTGCGGACAGTCCGGCAAGGGCGGACTCGTTCGAAGATTTGATGGCAAATATCCCAGATGAAGCTCGCGATTCTCCGCGAGCTACACCAGAAGAATCGGACGAAGTTGTTCCGCTGGATTCCGACGACATTCCGATAGCCCAGCTCGCCAAAGGAAAAGGAAAGAAGAAGGCTATGACGGAGTCGGAGGGTGAATCCATGTCCCGGAGACCTGGGTTGAGAAAGAGGACAAGATCCTCCACTGCAGCAGCGACGGCCACTCCTGCGCCAAAGAAAGCAAGAAAATCAGTACCACCAAAGAAGGGCCGCGCCAAGTCTCCATCCCCAGCTGTTGACTCGGAAGAGGATGAGTATCCGGGGACTGACATGTCAGAACGACGAATAGTGAAGGAGTTCGTGTTCACTCCCAAGTTCTTGAAGGAAAAGAACATGGTTGGGATGTTGGAGCTGCTGAGATATCAAGGTTGGGACAAGCTGTTTGATGAGGAGACAGTTGATGAATCGGTGTTGAGGGAGTTCTATGGTTCCCTAACATTTGAAGTTACGGATAGAGGATTCTTGGAAGGATCCTATGCGCTGAACGGAGTTCGCCGAACCTTCACAGGCAGTGACATTGGAGAGGCAATCGGATCGAAGAACTACGGTTATGGGGAGTATACTGGCAAGACGTGGCCAGATGGGGTAAATCAGGAAGCTATAATGGGTCTTGTAAGTGGGGACCCGTCCCCTAAGCGCAAATCTGGCACAACAAGGATGTCTCCTGATGCACGTCTACTGCATGCTTTTTTGGTGAGGAACATCCTGCCGAGGAGTGAAAAGCACTCTGTGATCCAGATTCAGGACGCCGTGCTACTAGAAAAGGTACTGAATAAAAGACAGATTAACCTAGGCCGAATAGTGATGAGTCACATGTGCAACATCAGAGGACAAGAGAAACATGGGCTGGGTTACCCATCTGTCATCAAGCGTCTACTGGAGCTTCACGGGGCATATGTGCCGAGGGGAAGGGAAGTCAGCTGCACGAGAACACTGGACGAGGCCATACTCAGTAAGCTGAGCCTCAAGTATGCTCCGGACCAAGGATGGGTCCGTGATCAGGCAGAGTCGTCCAACGCTGCAGAAGCTGCCATGGATAAGTTCCTGTCCGCAGTTAAGGACGGGTTCATTGAGCTGACAGAAAGGGTGGAAGAAATGGAACGCACTATGAGAGACATCTGTCAGAGGGTGACAGAAAGCTCAGACCACCAGGCAGAGCAGCTTGCAAACATTTGGCGTTTGGTCCGCCAACTGGTTCGCGACAAGGACGCTTCCAGTGCTCCCTCAGATGCTTAGCAGATCTGGTTCAGCCCCTCCTTGAAAACCCTACCACATCAATCCCAATCTTTTGTGTTTTCTTGTTCTGCTCTCTGTGCTTTTAATTTTAAATCATTATATGTCTGTCTTCCTGTGCTCGTGTGCCACTTCGTTTGGCACACCCTTTGAATTGAATAAATGGGATTGTTTTGCTTATGTGCTATTGGCTTTGTATATTACTCACATTCTTTTTGATGATGCCAAAAGGGGGAAGGTAGACAGGAAAAGCATTAACTGAGGGGGAACTTGTACTTAGTGACTGACGGTGTCACTCTGAGGGGGAACAGATTCAAGCTTTAGCGAATCTGTTCACAATGGGTTATTGATGTTCGTATTAATATTGCGGATTATTTTTGGGATAGGAGTTAGTATAACTCTGAACTTTTGGGATGCATGTTTAGTTTAGGAATTTATTCTGATAACTAAATAATGCATATGCTGCCTACTGTTTACACTTCTGTTTACATTGTGAACTTTTCCTGTCTTATGAAGAAGTGTTTGTCAACATCAAAAAGGGGGAATTTGTTGGGGACGTGTTCCTTGACACGGACGTGTCCTTAACACGTTCTCAGTTTTGATGTTGAAAACACTTAGCTAACATTCCATGACAATGCAGGATTAGGAAATATGCAGATTTGGAAATAAAACAGATTTGGTAAAAATCGTCTGTGGACGGGTCCGCAGACTGCACGAGGGCGTGCTGACGTGGCAGCAGAATATTTCAGAAATATTCTGATATTCAATAAGTTTTTAGAATATTTTGTATTTTAGAAATCTTATTGTTTAGAAGATATTTTTGATAATGATTACCTAACTAACCGATTTCTAAGTATAATATTTGATAATATTATATTTAGATAAGGTTGCCCAAACTGAATTTTAAATATAATATTTTATATTATATTTAATATTAAGTTGCCCTAACTGATTTTTAAAAGATATTATATTTACTAATGTTGCTATTATCTTTCTATGGCAGGGAGAGATTTTAGGAAGCAAGGGCTAGGGTTTTTGGTGATCATATAAATAGGACTTCAACGCTTTCATCAAGACAAGTCGGTCAAGTGAGAAAGAGCAAACAAAGTCGTGAGTATCGTTGATTGTTCGAGGCTATATTTCGCTCAAGGGTAGGCGAGTGGTGGACTCCGTATAGCTAGTATACAACAGCGATATTGGTAGGACAAATCTGAGTTGATTTGAGTTGCTAGACGTAGAGTTGTTACAACTGAGTTCCGGGCAGACTTTGGGAGTTTGTTGGCTGTACTAGGTGTAGACAATTGTACTAGGTAAGAACAAAAGTAATCAATAAAGAATTGTCTGAGAAATCCTTTCCGGTCGACTCCGGGAAGGTAGTGGTTTTCACCTGTTAGCACTGAGGTGCGGGTTTCCACTATACATCATCGAGTACGCGTACCTACTGTTCACTTTATTATTATTGTTTATTATTTCCGCTGTGCTACTTGATCTTGAGTACACGTTCACACTAGAGGACGTGTTCACAAGTGTCGAGAAGTGAACCAAGCTAACGTAACGATCCAACACTTCTCATGCTCACTCATCCACTATTGACCAACTTTTGAAGGGACTTTGATTTGGTGTAGCATAGATATTTGGTGCGAGGATTAAAACGATGTAATTTTGACCTTGTTTACTATAACTTCACGTATTTTTAGATTATTTATCAAATTTAAGTACTTTTGGACCGCTGGAAAATATTATTGTAGTACTTGATCTGAATCTCTTTTCAAAGAACCTTTGACCTTTGTTGATCTTTGACCTAATTTAGACATGCATGTAGATACTACTTTAAAAGCACATTTAGTTTCCTATTTCAGGTAAATTATCAGGTTGTCACCTTGTCCTTCCCAAACCTTAGCATACAAATAAACCTTCTTTCTCTATTAATAGCCACATCCAATATCAGCACCAGATTTCCTGATCCCTGTCTTTGTTGTACCTGTAACAAAATTTCTCATCTTTCCGCGTCTTCCCTCCGATTTTCAGACTAGAGATTGAAGGTTTCCATCTTGGTCAGCTTCATTCTCTTCTCTGGCATAACCTCTCCTGCGTAATAGACCCCTGCACAAATTCCCATCTGATGTAACTTGATATTCGTGCTGCGAAGAAAAAATATTTTTCGTATTTTTCGTACATCTGAAAATGCCTTCTCGGTCGATTTTACAATATGTGGAACAAGAGTGGGGGAGATTCCCACATTTTCTGATGTTTGCCATTCTTGAATGGATATTGATTTTGATTCTATTTATTGATGGATTTCTTGCATTCATTGCCACTACATTTGCTAAATTCTTCGGCCTGCCAGTCCCATGTCTGCTTTGTACAAGGTTCGATAATATCATTGTCCGCAAAAAAAGTGGTTTTGGTTACAATGAGTCTGCCTGTGAGGCTCATAGGAAGGAGATATCACATTTGGCATACTGTCATGTTCACAAGAAGCTGTCAGATATCCGCAAAATGTGTGAGGGGTGTTTGCTGTCATTTGCGACCGAAAAAGAATCAGATTGTGATACTTACAAGTCCCTAGTTGGACTTTTGCAAAAGGATGTTGGAACATTGATAAATGATGATCAACTGAGACATGTCAGGACTCGTCGGAGGATTGAAGATTTGTCGCGGGTAGAAGTTAATCAGTGCTCATGTTGTGGAAGCCGGTTAAAAGAAAAATTAGTTCCATCCAAGGTAACTGATGGTACTGTTGGATTTGAAAATAAACGGAAATTACTTGTGAGGCAAGTAAGCCGTCTGGCAAAAGCCCCTTTGTCGTCTCCAAGGACGCCATTCAGACAGTCGATGAAAGACGATCAAGGGAGCCTCCAACTACCACATATTAAGTACATGGAGCTCAAATTAGCTCCTGGCAGTGAGTTTGCAGAATATGACTACAGCAGCAATGGCATCATTTCAGGTAACATGACTTCAGCATAATGTCTGAAATGCTTCAGTTGATGTCTCAAATTGTTATTATCAAATTTTATTGTTGCATTTCAGATAAGGGAGACACAACAGCTGCCACAATGCCTTTGCTGACTGAATCAGACGACGCGAGTGATATTCAAACTCTCGCAAAGGGGAGCAAATTTGTTGGCATTCCACTGACAGATTCAGCTTCATCTACACCCAAATGGGGAAGCAATAGATCATTCAAAAAATCCCCATTTGAAAAAGCTGAAACTAGTTGGGATCCAAGTGATGCAATTGCTTTAGAGGATGACATTATCTTGCATCACATGAAAAGACAAGTTCGCTTGGACCGCAAGTCATTGATAGACATGTACATGGAGCTGGACGAAGAGAGGAGCGCTTCAGCCGTGGCAGCAAACAATGCCATGGCAATGATCACAAGGTTACAAGCTGAGAAAGCAGCTATTCAGATGGAGGCATTGCAGTATCAGAGAATGATGGAAGAGCAGGCGGAGTACGATCAGGAGAATTTTCAGGCAATGAAAGAATTAGTGACTAAAAGAGAGGAGGAAATTAAGGCTTTGGAAGCTGAGGTTGAAATATATAGAGAAAGATACGGATTAATACGCGATGAGGATATCCGAGAGTGGCAGAATCAGGCTGGAAATTTTTACTTAGAACTACAATGCGGTGACTCGTTCTCCGGCAAAACACAAAGTGTGAGATCATCTAATAGTCTCAGCCTGGAGGCAGAAGAAGGAGAATGCCTCTCATGATAATATCACTGTTTCATCAGTTGCTCAAATCTGTTCATATGTTTTAAAATGTAGAATTAGAGAAAACAGCTGATTGTCTAAGATGCAATCTCAAGTTATCCAAATGGTCCAATTTTCAACTTTTCTCCTGCATGACCGACTCTTTGGTGCTCTTTTATTGGGCTATTATTGGGCCTGGAATGTCAATGGGCAGCCCATATCATTATGACAAAAACAAATCTTTCAAAATCCAAATATTAAAAAATTTAAAAGTAATTATACATCGAAAATGAGTAATAAGTCTCAGAAAGTACGTAATATTAAAATAGTTTGAAGCTTTTATTTTTAATTAAATGGTTTGAATAAAAATGTAATAAAATAGTAGCAGAAGGCGCGAGTCATGACACTACGTAACATGGCAGGCACCGCAAGTAGCCAGCGATCCACCTTATTTTGAACAAAAGTGGAATCAAATTTTAAGGAATCAAATTGTCATTTTGAATTTGATTGATGAAGTGAGATTGATAGAAAAGGGCATTATTTGAGGTTTACGTGAGATTAAATTACATCGTGGCCAGGCGTGCACAATGCCTTTTAACTACCCTAATCTACACGAAATCACAGTCACAGATCTACGCAATTTTTTAATTTCATTTGATCAAAGCTGTGATCAGTTTCAATAAACAATCTGGTAAATGCGAAAGATCTGCTTATGCAATTCTCTGTATATTTTTTTTTTTGATGGGTGGGTTTACAATTGAGTACAAGATATTACATATTTATCTAGTACAACTAATACTCTGAACACACAAGCCATTTAGGCACTACCACCAATGAACTTCAATTATCCATCAATATCCAAGCAATGACATCGAATGAGCATCCATAACGCATCAAATCAACAGCTTCCACGCATAGTCGGGAAGAATAAACAGCCTCCACGCGCGCAGACGGGAGGAATGAAGCCCCAGAAAAATCTGAGAAAATTTGGTGAGGCCAGGATTCGAACCCTGGCCCTGAGGTTCTTTTGTCAGGTTCCTCAACCAACAGAGCACCACTCTATTGGCAATTCTCTGTATATTTAATATACTCGTGATTTGATGCATTTTGTTTTACAAGTTCAAATGAATGGATGAAAATAATCTAAAACTAAACTGTAAATTTAAACAATTGACTTAAGTATAATATAGCCTAATGTTGAACACGGGCTGCTAATTGACAGCGCGGTGCGACGTCCAAATCATTATCGGACAAGATCAACTAAAATAAAACTTCAAATTCTCGCACGAATCAACAAAGTAGTTTCCCTCATGAGTAAATAATTTGTAAATATAATTGACAACTAGGCCAATTCACCAATATTGAATGAGTAGATTTTACTATATCTCTTACTCAAAGAGGCACACTTAATATAAAATAATTTGCTATAGTTTTTATTGTATCAGAATCTTACAAACAACCCCGTCATTTTGATATTATTTTTATTCTAATCCTTCTTTAGAATAGAGATCAAGGAGGACATGTATTTATATGTACGACATCATTTATCTGTTGATTTTTAATAATCTAACGGTTGAAATTGATAATCGTCATTCTCAACCACCCGTGTATTTTGCATATTCAACTATCAATTTAAATTGAAAACCAACTTACACTCAACCGTCAGATCAATCAAAATCAACGATTGAGATTTTGTTTTTCTGTCATACAAAAGTTAGTTGTTCCTCTGAATCCTTATTCTCCTACTTCATTTTGTTTAAATTCTTAAATGATGTAATATTTATTTTGAATCCTAAACACTTGAGATTAAAGTGTCGGATCCGGTGATGGACGGCTATCTGCTGCTGCAAAATCAAAATGATGTTGTTTGACGTTTTATACTCCCTCCGTCCCCTTAAGTTTGTCCAAAAACATATATTTCACGATATTTTAAGTAGTAATGAGTGTAAAATGTATGGTTGAGAATGAAAGATTTAAAAGAATTTGAGAGGAAAGATAAAATATGTGGTTGTGAATGAATGAAAGTGGACAAACATTGGGGGGACACCCAAAAAGAAAAGTGGACAAACATTATGAGACAGAGGGAGTATTACATAATTTTGAACGAACATTATTAAAAATACGATATTTTAACTCGCATCAAATATTTTTTAAATTTTAATTCAAAGTTTCCTTTCATCCTTTTACTTATGCAGTTGAAAAAACTCCAAGTGGAATAGAAAAAATGAGAGGAGGCAGGAGGAAGACGACGTCACGACGACAACAACATAGACAAATTAAACACAGAAAAGACGCTGCGCTGTTAAATCCCATTGTCGCCTCCAATGCTTCTCTCTTCTCTTCCTTTTTCTCATTCCTTTCATTCAACTTCTTATGGTGGTGGATGGCCGACGCCACCCACACCCACTCTTCCACTCTCGCATCCGCCTCCGACGACGAAGATCCGCTCGCCGGTATTCGACTCATCGATGCACCGATTTTGCTCTTCGTTGTTTTCCACAAGGCGTTTAGAGGTGAGCTGTCTGAGTTAAAGAAGTTAGCAGTTGAGGTGGTAGAGATCGGAGGAGGCGATGAGGGACGTCGATTGGTCAACGCTATTTTTAAGAGGTTTGAGTTTTTGAAATTGGCTTATCAGTATCACTGTGCTGCTGAAGATGAGGTATGCTTTTCCAGCTATGTGAATTTGTACTAGAATTGCTCGATTAGAAGAAAAATGGATTCAGTGTTGCAAACAACATTTATGTTTTTATTATTTAACTTTTTGAAAAATGGCAGGTTATTTTTCTAGCTCTTGACGGGCGTGTAAAGAATGTGGCGTATGCATACTCACTTGAACATAAGAGTATAGATGATCTTTTCAGCTCACTTTTCAACTATTTGAGCTTATTGGTTGAAGCTGAACAAGATGTTGCTAAGTCTTATCAAGAACTTGTTTCGCGGATTGGAACTATCCAAACTGCAATTTGCAATCATATGTATAAAGAAGAAAAGCAGGTACAGTGAAATTTTTAATGTGTTGAAAGTGGAAACTGGAAAGTACTCTGTTCTTACTTTATATCTGCTACTAGTATTCCCAATGTCTATGTTACATGAAATGAAGTGGCTTTCATTGTACTATGTTCTTTTATAAGAAACTAGGATTCTGGTTATTGTGTGCCTGTCACTGTTATCATAATGCTTTATTACTTTGTTGTCTTTGTGGGATAATTCTTGATGCGGTATAATTTTATACTAAAATTTCCACCCTTAAGTTGAAGATTTTCTTGTTGTTCGAAGGCTTTCTGTTTGAGAAATTTATATAGAATTCATTTATATACAAAATGCAAGTTGAATACAAGCAAACTCTCCCCCATTAAATATTCGTTTTCCTCATGGAATTTTAAGATTTATGATTAAAGTTTTTTATAAATTTCAGCTTTTTCCAATGATAGTACATCATTTCACCCCGGAAGAACAGTCGCCACTTGTTTGGCAGTTTATATGCAGCGTTCCAGTCGGCTTGCTTGAAGACTTTTTTCCTTGGGTTACATACTTTTTGTCACCAAATGAGAAACTTGATGTCCTTCACTGCATGCAAGTTATCGTACCAGATGAAAGCCTATTACAAAAGGTTGGTTCTAAATATTTGAATCTTCCTTTTTTGTTTATTTAAATGGATATATGTGATACAGTTTGAATCAAAATTCACAAGGATACTTTTTGAAGGTTGTTATTTCATGGCTCGGCAATGTTAATGTTGGGGGAAGCACGGATCTTGGTCAATTAAATCATATTTGCAGTGGACCTGGTATTGACAAGAGCTTACCCAAATTCTATTACAATGGGAGCTTTGCTGGATGGAGTAAAGCTAATAATACTACTCGAACAAATACAAAAAGAGACCCTTTTTTTCTTCATATTTGGCATGGCGCCATATTAAAAGATTTTAATGAAATTCTTGTGGAGCTTTATCAGGCTAGAGCATTGGATAGCTTCGTATCTGTACCTTCACTAGTTACCCAACTAAAGTTTTTGGCGGACATAGTGATCTTCTACAGGTAAATCATATATCCTACCAGAGTAAAGGCGCCAAATTTTTACCTAGAATATTTTGAATCACGCATGGGACAATAATTTGTGCGCTTTTCCCATGTGTATATCTAATTAACTCGATATCAGTATACAATTTACTTTATACAGAAATACGTTGGATAAGCTCTTGTACCCTATATTGGATGGTGTTGCAAAAAGCTGCTCATATGACATTACTAGACGTTTAATTCCCATCAGCAATATTGAAAGTCTTCAGCGTTCACTCTATAACCATGTTACAAAGGGGACTACAGTCCACAGGCTTGTGGAGAAGATTTGCTGGGAGGTTGACTCTTTTCTGAAAGTGATCAGCAAGCATTTTACTTTTCTGGAGATAGAGGTAATTAGTTACATTGTGACTTTTCGTTTGAATGTAAAATTTTCAACACTATTATCAAATTATCTGGACTCTGGAGTTATGTTGTTGGGAAGTGGGAACCAACATTGTTTATCTTATCTTTCACTTCGATTTTTGATAGATGATCACTCAAAATTCAAAAAGTGGTCATAATTTAGAAAGTTTGATTCATCTTATGATGGCATATGTTAAAAGTTTCTTTTCTAATTGCATATTAGCATTTTTTTGCTTTTATAAAGCTTCTGATAATTTTCACATTAGATATGAAATGCACCATAAAACAGTTTAACAAATATTTGAAGAATCTCAAACAACGTTTTCCCTTTGATCAGGTTGTACCAATGATTAGAAAACTTTGCAGTTTTGATACGCAGCAATCAATTCTCTACCGCGAGCCTTCAGATGATGCCTTTAGGATTGCTTAAGTGCACGACAACTTGGTTCATGGCTCATTTATCTGAGGTTGAGCTAAAATCCATTCTCTGTTTCATTCGGCAGGGAGCCAGTGAGTTGAATGGGAACTTTGCATCACTTTTAAATGGATGGGTAAGAGGTGGGTTTTCCGGCAAATCTTCCATAGAAACATTTAGGAAGGACTTAAATGAAATGTTTAGTTGCAGATGCTCATATATTACTGAGCTGGCCGAAGAGATTGTTGGATCATCTCCTTAAATTCAGTTGCGCAGCATTGCAACAAACCAAGGCCCATGGTAGCATATTCCAAACATTCTGGAAAACCAAATTGCTATGCTTCCACTTCATCATCATTAAGATTCCGCATATCTGAGAAGCACGGCACATTATACTCAAGTGGAATAAACATGCGTATATTTTATCCACGTTTGTTAACAACTCCAAGACCGTTTCCTGAATCTCTCAGAGATAGTGATCCTAGCGCTCAATCACATGCTGAATCGAGACCACTGGACTACCTCTTATATTTTCACAAGGCTCTGAAAAAGGACTGGAGTACCTAGCATGTAAGGCTTCCGAGTTAGCTGAATCTGATGAATCCCTTAAGGACTTTATTATAAGATTTAAACTGGTACATTGTCTCTATCAACTTCATAGTGATGCCGAAGATGATATTGCTTTTCCCGCTCTTGAAGCAAAAGGCAAGACAGTGGAGAACATTAGCTGCTCCTATACAATTGACCACAAATTGGAGGCAGACCATTTTAACGTGATATCTGAACTGATTGATGCCATTTCCCTACTGATTAACCCATCGACAGACAGTGGTATGAGCAGCATAGAGTCGAAACAATCTAAGTATAGACAAATGTGCAGTGAACTTCATAATATGTGCAGGTCCATGAATAAGGCCCTCTTTGATCACATTGACCGAGAAGAAACAGAATTATGGCCCCTCTTTAGAAAATATTTTTCCACCGAGGAGAAAGAAAAAATAGTTGGATATATGCTAGGTAGATTAAATGGAGAAGTACTACAGCAAATTTTACCTTGGCTTATGGCTTCTATAACACCCGAAGAACAAAAGACCTTGATCCAGATATGGCGCAGAGCAACCAAAAACACTAAATTCAGTGAATGGCTGAGAGCTGGTGGGAAGGTTTTAGTGAATATGATGATTTTCAATCTGTTGGAGAACCAAACATGTTTCAAGCATCAACTGCAGATGCGCTGGAAGTAGTTCTGCATATCTCTCAGAACATGGACTAAATGAACGAGTAGGGAAACATGATATGCCTCATCTTTGGGTGATCAGAAATCTATTTGTGAAATGGAAAAAGTCTTAACGATAGTTGGTGGATAAAAAAGAAAAGTCAATAAGTGCAAGCAAAAGTATTGACCATTCTGAACTGCATATTGAAAGCAAGCATAAAGAGGCGAAAATATAGTGGATGTTCTTCGGCCACATATTGAACCAAGTCATATTTTGGAATTAGAGCTGAGTGGCAGTAATCAGGATAAACTTTCAACAATGAGTCAGGAAGAACTTGAAATCATAATCAGAAAGATATCCAGGGACTCGTCATTAGATTCAAAAAAGAAATCTTATATGATGCAAAACCTGCTGATGAGGTCAGAATTTCATCTCGTTTCTATTCTCCTTTTTTTCTGTTGGAATTGGAAATTTATTTCTTTTTCATCCCGGGATTTAGGATTTCGTTAGGGTTGAACAAATTGATCTTAAAACTGGACAATTTCGAATCGATCCTATGACACTTGGTATTGATATCACTTTGACTACAACTTTATACTTTTGATATTAACTTGATCTCTGACGTTGGTGAATCAGTGTGTGGCTTCGTGCGAGTCATATTAAACTTAATTGTTGCATTTTTTGTTATAATTTTTTTGGATCAACATACATTTATTTTCATAAAATTTGCGCCTTATATACCTGGTTTTCTGTTGGTGGCATTCTGCCTTAGAGTCTAGTAAATTGTTCATTTGTTATTCATATATTCGGCCAAATGTCTGTAGAAAAATGTACTGAAGGATCATGCATAATATTTGTCGCAGAGAATTGAAATATTGTCCAATGATATTTCAGTCGGTGGATAGCTACTCAAAGATTGCAGTCTGATGAAGCCAGTTCAAGGGAGGAAGCAGTTCCAGGACAATGCGCATCGTATCACGATCCTCTTATACCAACTTTTGGTTGCAAGCACTACAAAAGGAACTGCAAGCTTCTAGCCACATGCTGTAACCAGCTATATCCATGTATACGCTGCCATGACGAAGAAGCTGACCATTCAATAGATAGGTAACACTCAAACAGTGGTTTCAACTTCCACTATAACATCCAAGTTACTATGTTTCAAAACCTTTGTTTTTAATTAATATGATGAATTTCACTTGTTGCAGGGAAACAATAACCCAAATGATGTGCATGCGATGCTTGGTGATCCAGCCTATAGGGTCGACATGCTCAACAAATTCGTGTAACAGTTTTTCCATGGGAAAATACTATTGCAGTATATGCAAATTATTCGATGATGGAAGGTAAATCACCAATGTGCCCATATTCAGTTCCCTTTACATTTGATATTTCTGTGCTGTAGATCAACAAATATTTTTACCTGCAGTCTGATAAACATTGGGTTTCTTTCAGGGAAATATATCATTGTCCGTATTGTAACTTGTGCCGGGTTGGAAAGGGACTGGGCATAGATTTTTTCCATTGTATGAATTGCAATGCCTGTATGTCGCGGTTACTTTTAAACCATGTCTGCAGAGAAAAGTGTTTTGAGGATAACTGTCCAATATGTCACGAGTATATATTCACTTCAAGCTCTCCCATCAAGGCTCTTCCTTGTGGTCATTTGATGCACTCATCGTGTTTTCAGGCATTGATCCTGCTTTAAATTTATTTGATATTCTTTAAATGCTCCAGTTTTCAAGTTGGCTTATTCTGTACATTCCTAATAGGACTACACTTGTGCTCACTACACCTGCCCTATCTGTAGCAAGTCCCTTGGAGACATGCAGGTAGTGTACCTTTGCTGCTCTTTATCTCTAGTTTCTTAACACGTAACAATGTGTTTTTCTTACTTAAGTGTCTTCTGAAACATTACAACAGGTTTATTTCGGTATGTTGGATGCAATGTTAGCTGAAGAGAAAATCCCAGATGAGTACTCCGACAAGAATCAGGTCCATCTCATAAAACATTCACTTCATGATCAACACAAGGTTCATGCTTTCTCCTAACATATGATCTGTGTTTGTAGTTAATATTATGCAATGACTGCGGAAAGAGAGCAACAACACCATATCATTGGATGTACCACAAGTGTCCCAGTTGCGGTTCCTACAACACTAGGCTTCTCTAATCCTATTCATTTCCACCAGACAACCATTCTATTCATTTCCTACAACACAAGGCGGCTCTAAGAGAAATTTCCTAAGAGATTCGTGATCTGCGTCGTAATTGTAAGCTTTCATACAATTAGAAAGTAGCAGCAAACACATGTATACAACTCGTCCGAAACACAAAATACCATTGATAATTTATCAAGTAACGATTCGACGCAACATTGTTACAAATTCTGAACATTAACATTCATCTTATTGAATTATAAGAAAGGCTACCTGAATAAGGAAGGCGATCAGAAATCGTAGCAACGGCCGTTCTTCTCCCAATCACCGTATCGAGTCGGCTCAGGTCCTCTTGGTCCGCCTATTTCACCAGTCTCTTTATTCAAATCCAATTCATCACCATCATCATGATCCTCGACCTCTTTTTCACTTTTTTCCTCGACGTTATCAGCAGCCGCGGCTGTATCCTTTACTTTCAGATCCGGAGAAGATTCACGATGAATTTCCGATACGAATCGCCGTGCTGATGATGCGATACAAAGCTTGATCGGTTGCGACGCTGCCGGAAATACGCGGCTCAGATTTCTCGCCATCGCTGCTTCTTTTTCTTCCTCATACCAAAATTACTTTACATCATTTTATATGACGACAAACGGTACCGTTCATAACAGAAGGGTATTTTGGTAATTACATTCTTGGCTTAAAAATGGATTGAATTGAAATGCTGCGCTTATGCTCTTCGATTGGAAACTTCGGGAATGAGCCTCGATCGGAGGTCAACGCAACGCCGTTGACTGGATTCAAGATGCTGCTACTGGGGTATGTTGCTCGTACCATCTTTATAATATCATGATTGAGGTTTTTTATATGTTTCAAGATTTAGGGTTTTGAAGTGGTAATGTTTTATGTTTGTTCAAGATCTCAATTTATTAGGGCCTAATCAATCTATTCTTAAAATGAATTGGTAAATGATCAGAAAGATATAGGGTTTTTATAATGACTCAACATAGTTTAATAGAAAGAAATATGAGTTGGGATTATTTGTATGCAGCTCACAACAGGAGTTCAAATCGGATTTTCTAAAATTTAAGAGAGGAAATACACAATTACCTAAAGAGGTGAAGCATATTTCAAGCATTTTAAGGTTAGATAGAACAGTTTTGATTTTCCGTTAAATCTGTTTTTAATACTTGTGATATTAAGACTGAATTTCGTTGGCCGTTGGCTTTAGAAATGTTGAGAACTAGGGCAGGTGACAGAAGTTTGAGTTTTGATAGCTGTTTATGCACCTGTCTGATTTTGTATTGTAGTTTGAATTTATGAAAAAATGCAGGGAATGAAATTAAATGGCTCTCTTTTTTCTCCTTCTGGTAGAAATTCGTCATGGAACTTGAAGTTATATTGCTTCTTTACTTCTAGTAACTGTCTCAAGTTTACCTCGGAACTAAAATATTTGGTTATATTGAGTTGGTTTGCAATTGCCATCTGGAGATTGTCATCAAGAGATGATGTTGAATGCTGTATATTTTCATAACCTGCAGTATCATAAATTATATATAAAAATTGTAAAACAGATATGCTTGATTTTGCATGAAGGACATACCATAATCAAGTGGTACATTAGGCTATACTATGATTATATCCCATTTTGCTGATTGAAATACTACTGTCAATTTTATTTTCTTATGCTTAATTTATAATTTTTTCTGTCGATAAGCATCTGGTTAATTGTTTCTTCGGAGTGCACCCGACTGACCCTGCATTACTTTTTTTAAGCAATTATTATCAAATACGCAATCAAGCTATTCTGGCACTGAACTCCATTGACTTCGTTAAAGACTTGTTATTATAGTATGATATGAAGATTAAATTCCGTTGACGATTTTTTTAGAAATTTGAAAAACTATGGCACATAAAAAACAGATGGTTGAGTTTTTCCAAGTTGTTACTTATTAATGCAAAGGATGTCTGAATCACTTGCCAAATTTGACTTATTAATGCAAAGGATGTCTTGTTAAAACGAGTTGGAATGCAATTGTCATCTGGCTACTGTCATCAAGAGATGATGTTGTATGCTGAATTAACATGCAAGGAATACTTATTATCTCTTACACTTTTCGTAATACAGATAGGCTTCATTTTACATTGGAGGGCTTAACATAATTGTGTGGGTCGTTATATTATAGTGTTATACTTTGCTTAAAATTTATGAGATATGCCAGGAATGAAATTAAATTTAGAGAAGTTTACCACAAAATTTGAGGTTAAATTTCCGAGTTCCTGCTAATTGTTAGGTTAATTTGGGTTTGTATGCAATTGTCATCTGGTTACTGAGATCAAGAGACAACGTTGAATGCTGGATATTTTTGTAACCTGTAATGATTACATCCTGTCTTGCACTTTTTATACGCTATGTATACAAGGTTAATTTTATGATGAATGGTTTAATGTAACTATATGCAGAACATTTGGTAGTACAATGACTAATCCTTTTGCTGATTGAAAATATTCTACCCGATATATTTTTCCTTATGTTTGTAGTTGTTTCGGTAAAAAACGGACTAATTGTTCAAACGGGTGCACCTTATCACCGCACATGACCTTTGAGTTTGTGAGAAATTGTTTCCAAATAGGAAAACTGCTATTCTTGACAAATAAATTTTGTGTTCCATTTCTCCATTGACGTACTTTGCCTTGCTGTTATTGGAATTTATTTGTTAATTTCACATGTAACATAGATTGTTTTGGAAGCTTTCATTTCAAAGTAGTTACTCTCCAGTTACAGTGATGATGTTTCTTCTGTAATGCTTATTATCTGATTTACCCTTTGAAATGTGAATGTAAGATTCTATATACATCCCTCTTAGGTGTATGATTGTTTGCCATTCATTTATCAATTGCCAAGTTTGTTGAGGATTTCTTATTTTGTCTGCTGATTTCACATGGATCTTATTTGTAGAAGGATTTGAAGTGCTGAAGAGATGTTGAAATTAAGTATCATATCTTGATGGAAGAATAGCACAAAAGACCACCTTCATTGTAACAAGAAATTTCGGATCTCGTCTTGTCAAAGCAGCTGCTATACTGGTGGTAGATGCAAAAGTTTCTTCTATCTACGACATACGAGAGGGATGGAACAAAAAATTCTTGTTGCAATCCGTTACAGGCAAGACATTTGAACTGATGATCTTATATGGTTGAAATCCAATCGAGATGGATCATAAAACCAGGGTGATGAATTGATTATCCTTGATGAAGGAATGTGACTATCCAAGGAACGTGAAAATTAGGCCAGACTCAGATCGGGTTTGATCTGAAGAACTCAACGGAAACAGAAAACGACTCAACGAGATTGTTTCCTCCCCTTAAACTAGCAACAGATAAGAAACTGCTAATGTATGTCTCGCTTGTCTGTTACAAATGCCATATATCACTTCACAATACTTCAGAGGTTGATACTCTATGATTTAAATGTGAATCTCAAAGCAACTATGAAGAATAGTTCTTTGTTCCAGATTTGTCAAGTTTCTGACGTGATTTATTTTTTCCTTCAAAAACAGGCATTTACCGAGTTTATTTGTTGGGCAGATCCCAAGTATTTCGATGGTGAAAATGGAAGATAAGCAGAAACAATGTTATTTTATCAGTTTGTGTTTAAAACGAGTTTGTTGGTTTAATGAACGTTCCCTCTTGCAGTCAAAGAGGATCTGAAATAGTTTGGCTAAACAGTACATAATAAAACATGAAGTAAAATGTCTTGCATTACTAGGAAAGTTGTTTCATAAGCACTTATTATTGTTCAATGATTTTAAGGAACGCTTCTAATGTCTTGAATCTCAGCACTTGTTGATCTACTTGTTTTTTCTTGGTTTCTTGTGGTGAACTCCAGGAAGGTCTGTTCGGCTGCTAGAAGAAGCAGTAGCTCCCCTTGCAGTTGGCAATGTAGCTAAGACCGAAGAAGTGTTTCTCCTGTTTGGAGGTTGAGCTTGCCTTTCTTGATACAACATCTTCAGCTTAGAGTTCCACTGATTCTTGATCTGATTGTCAGTCCTCCCATGCATTAGTTTAGCAATCTGAGTCCATTTTTGGCCTCTTGTAATCACCTCGCGGATTATTAATTCATTTTCCTCGGGAGTAAATCGACTACGGTTAATTCTAGGGTCAAGCTGATTGCACCACCTTAGCCTGCACGAGCCCGGGGTACGCCCAAGCTCTTGCCCGACTTGATTCCACTTCTTGGGTCCGTATAGTTCCACATGTGTTTCTAGCCAACTGTCTTCTTCTGGACTCCACTTCAGTATCCCCTTAGTACTGCGGCGAACTTGCTGTTTGACCTCCTCATCACTCGAGCTTTTATAATCACTGACATTATCGCTGCTCGTCGACATGGTAACCTTCAAAAAACACCACAGAATCAAACAATAAGAACACATAAAGAAGAACAAAATAAGAACTAAGAAGAAGAGAGACAAACCTGGTTTGAAGTCTGCTTTCTGATAAGCCAGGGTTTTACAGCTTGAGCTTTATGTAGAAAAAACACTACTGAGCAGATATCTTCCCTTCACCAACTTTTTTTCTAAATTAAGGAAACATGCAAAAGTATGTAGAAATGAAAAAAAGTAATGATGGCATTTAATAATTACTTTATTTTTTTGGGTGAGTTTTGATGTTTTTAATTAGTTGACTTTTTTGTCTTTTTGACCCACTTGAGTTAAAGATTTGAAAATGACAGTTGGAAATGGGAAGGAGTAGCATATGCCCTTGACAAAAATTGAATTATGTGAAGTCATGTACTCATGTCTGATTGTTCAACAATTCTGATGGTGTTTGTGCATTAAATGACTTGATATCTCTAATTCAGCTAGTAATTATGTTGCCTCGTGAAATTTTGATGAACAAATTTCTACTAATAAATGATTACAATTATATCAATCGATTTGTCCCCCATCAACTGATTGATATACTCGTACATACTTGTTATCATTAAATTTTTAAAATTTATCTATTTTATTTTTGTAAAAGTATAGTTTCAAAAGCTATCAATTCTTTGTCAACAGAACAAAAGTTTAAAGTATTAAAATAGCGAGTCAATCTTAATATATGATATAATGATACTCCTATCACTTTATCGACAAAATACAAATGTCATAAAAGTTATTTGATTATTTTTAGCCAAATGATGATATATTTACTAAATAAAAATATACATGTAATAAAGAGAACTTATGATAAGCAAATCTGAAACATTTAATCATTGAAATTATTTACATACCTTTAGTGCTCCTCTACAAAGATGTATGCATCTAGCAAAATTGTATAATAACCTCATTGTCAACTTTTCTAATGATTTTACAAAAAATGCTGACTATTCTCATTAGTTGATTCTTATGATGCAAAACTTAAAAAATTACAGAGAGGGTACCTTATTCTCTTGTGTAATCGAAGTGAGCGTGTAGGGTATATGAATAAATGAAGTTAACCTCAACCGTATAAAACAACAGTCAGAAAGGGAATCCGGGGTATTGCCCCCTTTTGGATGTTGAACCCACCCGCCTCACCCCTTTGGCGTTCATATAATGCTCCATCAATATGTTGGAGATATCCTCTGGATGGCATGTAATGAACACGTTCAGAAACCTTTTTTCTTTCATTCTCAGTGCTGTAAATAACATGACACCAGAAATCTGTGGTTCAAGGCCCAACTCGCTTAACTTCATAGCCAGACATATGCGTGGCCTCAACACATTATCCAAGTTCACAAACAGTAAAAATGGGTAATCAAGGACAGCTCTTGCCGGTAGATTCAGTGTAGCCAACAGGTATGTCATATTTCTTTGTACTTTGTCAATGGAGAGTGTCAGTACTAGAGGAGTGCGTCCAAAAAGATCTAATACTTCGTCTTCTGAAAACCCAAATTTCTCAAGGTTGCCAAATTTTTCTCGTATAGTCTGAAGGCGTGAAACACCAATGAGGGTGACTGCATATTTGTACATTTTTGACTCATTAGAGATCTTCAACTTCCGAACATATTCTATCTTTTCTTCATCAAAACAAGTTCTGGCAATCACAGTAGGCCGTGCCATGAGCATTTGGATCAATTCCTCTTTGTTAACACCCAATTTTTCATATAGAGAAAACACGGGTATCATGTTAACATTAAGATTGCAAGTGAGGAGAGAAGGATTCCTGACAACTAGTGCCTTAAGAATATTCCTTGATCCAAAGAACTTGGTAAGAGACGTTATATGCTCCTCTATACTTTGATTACTTTCAAACCGTGAAGAAAACATACGGGGTCGGCAGTTTATGATCTTGACAAGGTCAGAAGATGTTAAGCCTAAGTCCTTGAGTAAAGCATATCTGGCTTGTAGACAGTCAGCCTGGGCGTTTACTAAAGAAGGGCATCGCTTAAAAATCAATTTCAGATCTTTACCTGTAAACCCCCAATTTAAAAATGTCAATGCAGCATCAGAAGGAACTTCTATAACACCCTCAGTCAAACTTTCATTCACTGGCTCATATTGTAACCCAGCAGCATTTGTCAAGTGTTTACTAGGAAATAACCTCCTCCAGTTGCAAACTGATAAGATGTTTTCACCTCCCAGAACTAGGTTGAGCTGCAGCTTGAAATACGAGTATGATGTCCACCTCATACTAGTTTGAGTGACACTGTCCTAGAGCCAAGACAGCCTGGAGTATACTTTACTAAGAAATCCACTACGCCAATCCCTAAATCCCCTTTTCTCAATAATTAAAATCCGCAAAGCTGGCAAATGTGCCTCACTGTCACAATAAAGGAATACTCATAATATCAACAAAATAAAAAATTGCTTAGAAGTTGTGATAACTCAACATTTGCAAACTATATACATGCTTTCCATGTTATCTAAACAAATCATCATCCGCAAATTGCATCAAGCCATTTCGACTGAAACTTAACGCTACAAGAAACAAACTCAATGAGTAATCCGAGTAACAAATGAGCATAATTAGCACTTATGAATAGCTGTGATACAACACTTCCATGACATTTGAAGCTCCATTAGCCTTCATTCACTTTCTATTTCAAACTTCATTTTTCTGATAACAATTAACAAACGCACAATAGAAATATGAACCTCCAAAGCTTCAAACTTACAGTGGCGACGGGCGCAGCGGCAGGTGTGGACGTGCTAATGGAGGCTGCGGAACGAGGACAAGCTGCGAGACTTGCTAGCCGAAATCGTGATGGACAACCTTCTACAGGCTGGAAGTAGACTTTAGAAATCAGTTGAGCTGGATTTGAAGGCTCCGATTGCGCTGAAGAATTGGGCAGCGCCGCCGGCAGTGTCACGGTGGAGAAGTCCGGTAAAATTAGGGTTTCATTGCCGGGTGGTGAGACAATAAAAATTTTAATTTTAATTTTTTCGATATTTTTTAATGCTTTTTTATACATTTATTGATATTTAATATAGTAAGCTTTTCTAATCATTCATTCTCAATTTAGTTATTTACATACATTATGAGCATCTGAATTATCATATTATAAATTTATTTTATAACTTGAAGTGTATAATAATTATATAAAATAAGTATTTTAATTATATTAAATAAGATGGTGAAACGTGATTACAACTGTTTATTTTAATGAATCTAACGACTGTCAATAAGTTTATTTAAAAATAAGGACACATTTGTGCAAAAAATTGAGAAAAGTGATTTTTAATCTCACTCAGTAAACAAGAACGAATGAGATGATATACTCTTCGATCTCATACTAATATAAGTAGGAAATGTATCATGTGGATCCATCCAATTTGGTGGACTCGTGAATCCCCTCTTGCATCCGTCGATTGCATTTTTTGGACGCACCAGATTGTGCCAGTGCATTAATGATGCACGTGAGTTGCACGTGTTTTGCACGTGATGCACACGTGATGCACACGTGATGTGCACATGAGAAATGCAACTACGTGGCACAATCTGGTGCATCCAAAAAATGCAATCAACGGGTGCAAGAGGGGATCCATGAGTCCACCAAATTAGATGGATCCATAGGATACAACCTCAATATAAGTATCCTACTCCTGTATTGTATTTTTATTAATATAATAAAAAATTGATATATAAACATGACTTCAAAAAATTACAATTAATACTCCCTCCGTCCCATTTTGAGTGTCCCATTTGATAACTTTCACGGTTTTTAAGAAAATTGAAAAATGTGAGATACTCCCTCCGTCCCATTTTGAGTGTCCCATTTGAGAACTTTCACGGTTTTTAAGAAAATTGAAAAATGTGAGATAAAAAGTAAGAAAGAGAATGAGTGAGATAAAAAGTATGAAAGAGAGTGTAAATGTAGAGGTAAAAAAGTTTCTATTTTAGGAAATGGGAAGATCATTTTGGGACATCCAAAAAGGAAATGGGACACTCATAATGGGACGGAGGGAGTAAAAAGTAAGAAAAAGAATGAGTGAGATAAAATGTATGAAAGAGAGTGTAAATTTAAAGGTAAAAAAGTTTCTATTTTAGGAAATGAAAAGATCATTTTGGGATATCCAAAAAGAAAATGAGTCATTCATAATGGGACGGAGGGAGTATCACTTTTTATATAAAAGTGAAACGAATTCTCCCAAATACGTATAATGTCCATCATACTTATAAATCATATAAGTAATATTGAAAGCTCCAATTGTCAGAAAGATCCACTTAGCTAGGGTTTAGCAGTTGCAATACAGTTGTTTTGACCCTACTAAACTATTCTACAGCTAGTTGTACGTGACTAGTTTTGAACTCCCCTCAAAGTTATCTTTCACCATTATTATATAAAGCTTAATCTATAAGATAACTATTTGAACATCTGATCTGATTGGATTAACTAAAAAACTGAACTAAATTTTCTATTTATTTTGATCATTCTATACAACAGAATTCTTCCAATTGATTGACCTGCTCAACATGTTAGAGCATCTCCAACGCAAACATGTATAACGATTATGCAAAATATAGTTTTAAAATGGATATGCATAATTTAGATAATGAAAAAGAGGTTTTGTTCCAATGGCACTATGTAAAATGGTTATGTATACTACAAAATCAATTGAATTCAACCTATTTTCTGAACAAAATCAATTGAATTCAACCTATTTTCTGAACAAAATCAATTTTCAAAACTAGGGTTTATACAAATGTTGTTTGGTAGTCATCTTGGTGCCCATCCATGAGCAATTCAGATTCAGAAGTCACCCAGACCTATTGAATTGTACCTGGTTAGGATGTTGAACAATTCCATTTGGCAACCCAGAATAACTTTGAGATGAGTTGGACAAGTCACCGGAGTGAAAGCAGCGATTCAATTCTTCCGCGCACAAAACCCCCCAAAAGAAGTAGTGAAGAAATACAGGAGAGGTGGTTGACCAAGTTTACATATTCAGAAGATGGATAGCCAATTTGCAGATTGAGAAACCTAACCGGTATAATTTTACATAATTTGGTAACTGCGTTGGAGAGGAAAAAATGGATATGATTATGTAAATGGACTGCCATATGGACTAATATACATTTTTGGGCCTTGCGTTGGAGATGCTCTAACAGGTTAGTATGTTCAGAGGTAGTCTAGTTGCTACATTCTTTGTTGTCTTAGCGCTTCATCCAGTTTCTGAACGATGTAAAAATAATTTTCTTTCAAAAATATATTTATTTTTATGAAATTAAAATGACCGTCGTTAAATAATAAAATAAGTAAACAGTTGAGCAATTTTAAGCTTATTTTTTTCGACACGACTGTTGAACAAAAGTTAGAATATATGTTAACAGACTAAACAAAGTGCAGAGAGTTGAATATATATTATGATGATACATGTTGCAATAACATGTTCTAAGAAGACACACCATTCGTTTAAATATAATCGATTTCAGAAGGAGACTTTGAGATTGCAAATTGTCACGAACCCAAGTCGTATCTGTATATTCAACATCATTAACTGAAGCTGTCACATGTATTCATTTCTAATACTAAATGTACTCTATGATTTTAAGACAGCCAATGAGCATAGTTTCAACTGGTTTTAGAAGTATTTAAATAGAACTTAGGTCAAGGATGTATATGCCTATGTATCTGGATATTTATGTTTATGCATTCCTTAAATTAAACAAGAAAATTATAAACATCATATTATTCGTATTGTAGCTTATTTGGTAATTGTTCTATACATTCTTAACATTATCTATGTTTGTAAAAAAATAGATATTTGTAACAAAGGGTTAGGATCGAGAGTGATGATAAATTTTTGTAAGATAAGATGACATAATCTCAATCGTTGATTTGATTATTCCGAAGGAAGAGATTAAGTTGATTTATAATTAAATTGGGTGGTTGGATTTGCAAAATATACGAGCGGGGTTATTTTTAGATTAAATCTCATCCGTTAGATTACTATTAATCAACGATCGAGATTGTGTCTCACGTCTCACAAATAATAGATTGCAAAAAAATACTCTTGAGTTCAAAAATAAATCAAATATTGAGAAAAATTATCAAAAATTTGAGTTTTAATTTCAAAAATGTTAAGCAACATTTGTAGATTGAAACAATGGACCTCGATAAATCAAGTCTTCCTTGATGGTCATAAATAATTTGTCAGATGATAGGTTAATCAAACAAGTCAATAAAAAAAATTAGGTATAAATTATATATGTTTATGCACTTGCCGACTTGCAATTGTTTCGCTTTATGTATTACTAAGCTAAAATATAAGGCAAAACCATGTTCATATGTCCACACTTTTCAAGCTTCATTCTTAGTTTTTTCGATAAGAGAAATTTGTGTTTCACACGATCAATTTTTTGTTTTTTTTTCGAGCGGGTTCCTATCTGACATCACTTGACCATTATTTTTAAGCCAACTTCTTATTTAGTTTCGTCTAAAAGAAAAACAATTACATACTATGTAGTGTATTACAAACTAAGTATGATTTTGTAACCTAGACAAGAAGAAAGTGATTTTTTCCATATTTAGGGATCATGAGAAAACTGGAAAATACTTAATAATTTTTGGTCATTCCCTTTTTGATTTTCTTATTGTGAAATATTTTTTGATGAATTAAGCTCAATGGTTGGATGAAGGGCCATGCTACATAAAAAATATTCAGTTTATTTATTTTAAAAAAATACTACACTTGTTTAAATTGATATTCAGTAGGAGAAATCCATCACATTCTCATCCAACATTTAAATAAAATTATAAACGTTGTACTGTTTCTGTCAAATGTCAAATGCAAATATAATATAAGTTGCATGACAGAGCAGAGAAAGTTGACTTATGGTGGATCCCTAGAGAAGGCCAATGAGGACAAGCATCATAATGCGGCTCAAACTTCTCCTCAAATATTCTCAATAGTTGAATCCTTCCTGTTAGATTCCTACATGTCATTTTTCAATAGCTACAAGTCTTAAACAATGGCCAAACAGAATTCTAAGGGTGGTGCAACTAGCCTTTTAGTTGACACAAGTTTGTGTATTAATTTAAGGATGTACAAGTCAATGTCAAACTTCAAATTGAGTAGGCTCCTCCTTGGCTGCTACATATGTATATAGACATACTTAGACATCTTCCATAGTTCCATGTTTGTGTGTTTTGTTCAGCTTTTGTGACTTTAAGTTTTGAAAGAAATCGGCCATGGAGGGTACTAATGCAAGTTTCGAAAGAACTTCCGGAGGACGAGATATGGAAGATAAAAGGCAAGGCTCATCAGTTGAGTTATCATCTTCTGATTCAGATGATAGCAGAAGAAGAACTTGCAGTATCCGATCTAACACGTCGAAGGTACGAATGTGCATTCGATATTGATTCATGTTTCGATGTATCGATTCTGATTCGAGGGATGATTTTATTTTTAACTTTGTGTAGGATGATCAACTTGAATCTACTAAAGCAGAAATGGGGCAAGTCAGAAAGGAAAATGAAAGATTGAGGATGCATTTGGATAGGATGATAAAGGAATATCAAGAACTTCAGAAACAGTTTCAAAAAGCTAAATCAAAAGACAATGGAAGTATTCCATCTTCGATGAAAAGTCAGGTCATAACTAGCGATCATCATCGGGAACTTGAGGAAGAAAATGAACTTGTTTCGCTTAGCCTCGGAAGGACATCGTCCGTTGAGATAAAGCTTCAGGGAAAAATAAGTAAGGGTGGACAAGGAAGTAATGAAAAAGATGGGTTGGGTTTACTTAGGGGACTATAAGCAGAAGTTGTTTGAAGGGTTTTCGACCGGAGAGGCACCGGCTGAGGTTTTTCCTCTTCCGGTACTCGAAAATATTAGTTCTCAGCTGAGGAAATGGCCAAGGAGGAATCAGCTGTTGGGGAGCACTGGCCTTCACAGAAAGTTGTGAAGCGAAGGGAGTTTGAGAACAGCGAGCCTTCGCATCCTAGCAGCGGCAAGAGAGCCAGAGTTTGCTAAGGATTCGATGTGATACTCCAACGGTTAGTACTTGCATTGTTGTAAATTATACTGAATAATTTCATAGATGTTGTCATTGTAGGCTACAATAACTTTTCTTGATTAAACAGATGAACGATGGATGTCAATGGAGAAAATATGGTCAGAAGATCGCTAAAGGAAATCCTTGTCCTAGAGCTTACTACCGTTGCACCGTAGCCCCAGCTTGCCCGGTCAGAAAACAGGTACATCAGTTTCAGCTAATCAAGTATTTCTTTCTCTGCATTGAAGATCAGAATACTTGCATACTCCATAAGGGCTGCTCAGATAATCTTAGACATCCCGGAGCAGGAAATTTTTTCACAAAGGAATTTATACTCATTCAGATAATGTATTCATTTATTCAGGTACAACGTTGTGCTGAGGACATGTCCATTTTAATCATTACCTATGAAGGTACCCACAACCATCCATTACCCGTCTCAGCCACGAGCATGGCTTCGACCACCTCAGCTGCAGCCTCGATGCTTATCTCCGGTCCTTCAAACTCTAACATCTCCAAACCGTCCTCTAGCCTCGCCGGACTTAATTACTACACACCCAATCCATTCTCCAACAAGCAAAATAATTTTCTTCAACCACATTATCAACTTCCAACAAGTTCATCATCCAATCCAAACCCAAACCACCAAACCATACTTTAGACCTCACCTCTCAAAATAGTAACACATCCTCCATACCCTCACATAGTCCCCATTTAGCCTCTTCCCAAGATCATCTTCAATAAATTATCCTTCGCAATTTGCTTCTCGTCCGACTAGCCTAAACTTCTCGTCATCATATTCGCCGTGGGGAAACTCGAGTAATCAGTTTGGAACATCATCACTAGACCATAACAGTTTCTACCAATCAAGCATGCAGAGGAATAACAATGTCTCAAATGGTAATACCACCACAGAGACAACAATGACATCTGCCATACATCTGATCCTAGTTTTCAATCAGCATTGGCTGCTGCTATTAGTAACATAATCGGCAGCCGCGAACGTTCGCTTCCGGGCATGAATTCGGGTGTTCAACCGGGTAACGGAACGAACAACGGAAGAAATGGATATATGTTTGGACAGCTGCTAACTCAGGCAGCCGCAGTAGGAGCAAAGAGTGCATCAACATCTCCTGGTGCCAGCATTAAAGAAAACTCAATTTGACTGTTTTTATTTAATTATTTTGAATGTAGCATTATTCAATTGTTGATATATACAACTTTACATTTGGGATTCATTTTTTTATAGCGGTAATATAAGAATCGTGTATTCTATTTCTATCCAATTTAAGTTCAAGTTACAACGGAAGTCTTTCACCCGATCATCAACGAAGACAAGCAAATATCTATACGTGATACGTCTCTCTGCTCGTACGATCAAATTCCAAGTACAATGATTTGCGGTAACCTCATGTCTAAAGACGGTACGGAAGGAAAGTCTGCAAGAACAAGCCTCCTCGCACGGTACGGGAGATAGGAACAGGCCTCCTCCCGCAAGACGGGACGAAGACCTTAAAAAAGATGAAAACTTTTTACTAAATAGTGAAAATGATGCATCTAGGCGTCAATAACATGGATTTGGATCAGGTGCTGCAACACCAATTTGCAGCGATCTAAAACTACGTATTTTATTAGGGTCCATCCAAAATTACGTATAGTTATAGTAAATAACCTCAAAATGACATTATTTTGACGCTCGCAACAAATAACTAAACTGCACCGGATCCGGATCCCAATAACATGACCGGTAGACAACACTCTTTCTACTACATTTGGATCCATTTTGAACGACCGATTATTTGGTTTGAATTATATGAATTTTGTTAGGAGTATTTTATCGAAATTTCATTAGTTGTTAATATAATTAAGGGTTTATTACCCAGAACCACCCATATAATATGAGGTTTTTGCGAAAACCACCCAAATAAAGGGACTTTACCAAGAACCACCTATATAATCATTCCGTTATCTTTCGAACCATCCAAATCTAACACCGTTAACAAATATATAAATAAAATAATTCTTTCATGAAATCCTAAATCTTTCACCCCATCAAAACCTAAACCCCTCAAACTTCATCAAAACCGTTTATATTTCAATATACATATTATTGTTTTAAAATTGTTCGATATTTTTTGTTTTCAATTGTCTACTTATTCAAGAGTTTACTATAATTTTTTTAAAGTATTTTTTTTCTAAAAATATACATTTTTATACTCCTTATTTGATAAATATTTTTTGTGTATTTAAGCATTTTTCATGATTTTTATGGATTTTCTGGATTTTTTAATGAATTTTCTACTAATATTCAGATTATATATTATTATTATATACATTTAAATTAATATTTTATTAATATTTGTTAACGGCGTTAGATTTGGGTGGTTCGAAGATAACGGAATGATTATATGGGTGGTTTTTGGTAAGATCTCTTTATCTGGGTGGTTTTCGGAAAAACGTCATATTATATGGATGGTTTTCAATAATAAACTCTATAATTAATTTCATTGATGTTAAATTATTTTTTAAATAGATTGGTTGGTTGTATTTTCAAAAAATAACTCGACATTTATATTTATGTCGATTTTTCAACAAAATATAAATTTAAAACTAGAAACCTAATGAGCTTTGTTTTTGAATGTTTTACTAATTCAGAATCCGCACTTAAACTTTGAGATTGTTTCACTTGCGTATACTTTCCGATCCTCTTATTGCGCGCTTTCTGTTAGGGATTCGGAAAACCCCCTAAACCGGCGACGATTGCCCCAGACCCAGAGTACATTACTCGAATCCTCGATATCTCTCCCTCTCTTTAATTTTTAATGAATTCATATTTCATAATTGATTAATGAGATTGAGTGATGAAGATGAGTGTCGCTACCGACTCCCCTCATCACTCCTCCGGCAGTGAAGATTTCGCCGCGGTTCTTGATGGAGAGCTCGATTATGTTTCCGACCATGAAATTGAAAGGTACGATTTTTTTATCTTCTTAGTCTATTTGCTTTTGATTGATACTTGAGCTTGTGTGTATGATCACAATTCACAAGTTCTTTCCCAGTGTGAAAAGGCGCAAGTTGCACACTTCAGATTTTGTGGAGGAAATTCAAGAAATTGTTCCTGTGACTTCAGTCACAACGAGTTCAGGTACATTCATATCTTTCTTTTGTTTTTGTTTTATGAAACTGTAAGAGAGCAATGCGATCCAATATATTTTAAAAACAGTTACTCTTGCAAGTGTTGACGACGTACTGTTTGATTTTGATAATCTTTGCAGGAAAAAAGAGGGAGAAAGATAAATGCTCACATCCTGGCTTTTTTTAACACAGATGTGTTATGCTTGCGGTGAAAAAATTGAAGATGATTCTGGCGTGACCTTGAAATACATACATAAGGTTTGGATTGTTTATATGTCACTATAAATATGTGAACCTACTTTATTATTTTATAATGGCACGTTTGAACAACAAGTATACTGCTCCCCTCTTTCATTGTATACTTTTTCTAATGCGTGCGTTGCTATGGAATAACGGCAGATGAGAAACATACATTTTTTGAAATTCTAATTTCACTAATATGTGTCTTTTTTTCTTTTCCGTTAGTGTTTTGATCCATTTTAGTTACTCATATGCGTATAATGTCTACTTTTAGAGTGGAAGAGGGCATCTCATATGTAGCAAATGTTTATATTAATATTTCTCTTGACAGGAATTAAGGCTTGGAAATGATGAACTAGATCGTTTACGTACAAAAGATATGAATAACCTGTTGCGACATAAAAAGCTCTACATGATACTTGATTTGGATCACACCCTACTTAATTCCACTGGAATTACAGATGTCACGCCAGATGAAGAGTATCTAAGGAACCCCACCTAACAATATGGAAGGTACAGCCTACTGCTCCATGTTTCCTGCTTGTTTTTGGCTCTGGTATTAGGAAACTTTTTATTCTCCACCTGTAGTTTTTTAAGTAATCATTTCACATTTGGTCCGCCCGGCCAAACCACACTTAGGTCTTGAAGTATTAATTACAAAATATAAATCAAGAATATGTGTAAATGGCCAATTTCTGAATAAAAATGCTACTCTCGTTAGCATATGCTGTATAGCATCGTTTTAAATACAATTTAACATCTATTATCTGAATGTACTTGAGCATTTAGTCTCGTACACAAACGGAGTTTTTTGACTCACAGCATCCATGAGCAGGCTGGCATTATATTAATGCCCCAGCACTTAATGATAACTTCTTTTACTTAATAATAATCGATAACAGTTTACTGATTTGGATTAATTTCTTAAAAGGCAGCTTATTTTTGGTGCCTGGCATGCATGTCATGACAAAGTTTAGGCCGTTTGTCCGGGACTTTCTAAAAGAAGCCAATTCAATGTTTGAAATGTATATCTATACGATGGGGAATTCCTATTACGCAGCAGCAATGGCAACACTTCTTGATCCAAAGAAAGAATATTTTGTCGATAGAGTAATTTCTAGAGATGAGAGCACACAAAAGCATCAGAAAGGCCTTGACTTGGTTCTCGGACAGGAGAGTGTTGTAGTAATTCTCGATGATACAGAAGCGGTATGTATCTAATGGTTAAATATATCATCTTATCATCGATACGGATTTTTCAAGACATTTCTGTCATTAGTAAAATACAGAGCACAGCTTCCACTAAATAGTTAAAGCTCATTTATGCCTGTACTAGTGTTTTTATTTTATGACATATCTATCAGTTTTTGTTAAATAATTATCTTTCTATTGTCCTTCATAATTCAGATATTTGATTGTTTTATGCCAAATGTTCTCGTATCTTTTAGATGAGACTTTGTGTTTTTGAACTGGTAACCACAAATAAATCGTCTGTTAATTTTGAATTTAGCGAACTTGATAGTCCAAAAGGATGGCATTATTAAATTTGACTAGATGAAGGCTTGTTTTCTTTATTTGATAACTCAGGTATGGTCAAGGCATGTGGACAATATGATACTGATAGAAAGATATAACTATTTCGCTTCAAGTTGTTGCAAACATAATATTTCTGGCAAGTCACTGGCTGAGTGAATCAGATGGCATCCTTGCAACTGTTCTTCAAGTATTGAAGCGGATTCATTCTGCCTTTTTTACGGTATGATGCTGCTTTGATTTTGTAACATCTTCGATCTGTAAATGTGACTAACCAGACTACAGCCTCTTGTAGGATTCTGAACCGGCTGACAGAGACGTGAGGCAGGTATATTTGTTAGTTCTGACTTGTATGATTCACATATATATTATGTATTTTATTGATGGGAAATATTTCCTATGCACCAGTGTTTCTGGTGAAATTGTGCCTAGGTAGTTTAAGGCGCCGTCGCTTGGAAACATTGAAATGATTTATGCATGAGGAGTTACACTACTATTCTCATTTTAGCAGATTAGTCTTCAATTCAATTTAAAAGAATATTTAGAATGCACACAAATATTATGCTCAAAAACTTTCAGCTCTCACTTGCTTAACTTTCTCCAGATATTGAAGTCGATTAGATCTGAATTCTGAAGGGATGTAAGATAGTATTCAGCCGGGTATTTGCCCTTCACGTCCAAGCAGAAACTCATTTTATGTGGAGGGTAGCTGAGGGACTGGGTGCTACATGTTGTGCAAAAGTTGATCCATCGGTGACTCATGTGGTTGCGGCAGATGCAGGAACAGAAAAAGCCCGCTGGGCAGTGAAGGAGAACAAGTTCCTGGTAAATCAGCAGTGGATTGAAGCAGCAATTTTTCTTTGGAAAAGACTTCCTGAAGAAAACTTTCCAGTAAACCCAACCAAGAAAAACAGCTGACGTATTTATTCGCATTTTCCTTGAAAAATATTCATTAAGCACTCACTCATGGTATTTGATGCATTACTCGAAAAATACAGAGAATGTGCGGATTAGAGTAGGGAGCATTCCATTTTCTATTCGAATATTTTATCAAATGAACAGATATCAATTTCTTGGTGAAACCCCAGCAATTAATTATCTACTACAGTTTTGAATTCCAAGACTTAACCCGTGACTATATTCATATTAAAGAAAATTACTATTAGACATCAATGTCTTGTACCTATTCCTGTTCTAACTTGTGTTTTTTTTCTGTTTTTCCATTGAGATATTTATTATGCTGATCAGAAAGTAAGACAAACAACCCTACAGATTTGGAACAAAACACATGCCCATTTATAAATTTTCAAAATTTTCAAATTAAGTTTCTGTTATCTGTTTGTTTTTATATTCAATAAAGGTAGACTTTTCTACATATCCTATCATAATAATATACTACAACCTTATCTCTATTTTTGAATTTTCTTCAGATTCAGATTTTCCTTTTTCCACATCTTTCACTTTAATACTTCGCATATAGATAATGTCAATAATAATCCAGTAGATCAAATCACACACCCATTTTTCAATGGCTAAGTTTTTTGTAGGTTACTGCTGCTGTTTGCTTCTGTTGGCCTGTTCAACATTTGTTGCTTCAGCTGAAGATGCTGCAGGTGCTGATCTCAAGCTTTATGAACTGAAAAGGGGTGATGTAACTGTGAAGCTCACAACTGGGGAGCCACTCTTGTGTCTCTCATTCTGCCAGATAAGAATGGTTTGTTTCTTTTTTGGTGTTATCTGACCTTGTTTGGGTTCTTGATGTTCCTTTTATGATCATAAATATGTTTGTAGGTAAACTGGATGATATTGTTCTTGGGTATGATTCACTTGACACTTACAAGGTATTTGCTGACTGCTTGTCTTTATCTCTTATCATAAATCTCTCATTTTCTGATTCACCATTGACGCTGTTATGTGATGGTTGTCAGAGTGATAAAACCTATTTTGGTGCAATTGTGGGGCGTGTGGCTAATAGGATTGGTGGAGCTCATTTCAAATGAATGGGGTCACCTACAACCTTCCTGCAAATGATGGCAACAATACACTTCATGGTACACCACCTACACCTTATCTAAATCTCATTGGCTAGTTGGTTGCATCAGCTCCATGAGAGACATCAATCTTCATTGATTTATCCACTTGAGTTCTATTTCAGGAGGACCCAAAGGGTTTGGTAAAGTTATTTGGGATGTTGAGTCCTATGTCAATAACAGTCACTTGACATTCAGCTACAAGAGCTTTGATGGTGAACAAGGTACACTTACGGACTTACCAATTTCCAATCTTTTTGAAAATGGAATGGGTTGTATGGTTGTGGGAGTTTGAACTGAGACTTGGCAATCCACAGGCTTTCCAGGAGCTCTGGATGTGAAGGTCACATACATGTTTGTAGGAAGTCATGGTCTAAGCATCAAAATGGAAGCCAAGCCACTGGACAAGCCAACACCAGTTAACCTCGCATCCCATATATACTGGAACATCCGTGGCCACAACTCTGGCACCATTCTAGACCACCACCTCCAACTCTTTGCCAGTTCGATTACTCCGGTTGACCACAGCCTCATCCCAACAGGCCAAATCACACCTATACAAAACACCCCTTTTGACTTTTCCCAGCCTCAAGAAATAGGCTCCAGAATCAGCAAAATTCCAGGTGGATATGATATCAATTATGTCCTGATTGATGCTGGAAAGGGGAAACACCTCAGTCCAGCTGCAGTTGTGAGCGACAAGGTGTCAGGTAGACGCATGGAGCTCTGGACCAACAAACCTGGTGTGCAATTATACTCGAGTAACATGCTCAGTTATGTGGCTGGTAAGGATGGAGCAGTTTACCCAACACATGCTGCCCTCTGCCTTGAGACTCAAGGATTTCCGGACTCAGTGAATCACCCTAACTTCCATCACAAATCGTGCAGCCAGGGGAAACCTATGAGCACATCATGGTGTTCCGCTTCACTGCTCAGTAAAATTGAAGCTCTTAAGAGCGAACTTCCTAGTAATAATTTCCCATGAAAATCGAAGAATAATTTGTTTGGAATCACGTAGTAGAATTATAAAGTGCAAGCAATTTGTTATTTTACAGAAGATGGTCTTAATGAAAAGCTAACGTACTAACCCATGACAGCATCTTGAAATTCTGAAAGCAACAGAGCAACACGTGTTTGAATTGTAGGCTTAAAATGTGAATTCACTACTGGCTCCACTCTGTAGACTAAACAGCAGTTGTCTTCTTGAAATCAATCTTGTCGACTTTCACTTCGCCATCAATTAACTCATACACATAGACCACAACACGCAGACCATCAATGTCCATGAGAACAAAACTGGGGTTAACATCATAGGTGATGCTGCTGAAGGCGCCTGTTGCTGACCCTGGATTGATAACGACTCCACCTTCGTGTTTGTATGCTGTGAACTGATGGGTGTGGCCTGTAATGAGGATGTCCACATCCAGCTGCCTCTGGAGCATGGCCAGAGAGTCAAGGTCTCCCCATGGAACAACCTTCCAAAAATACATAAGAAATTATTATTGAGACGGAGAAAACCACATGTATGACCAGCTCCAAAAGATGAATTTCTACCAATCGTGACGCAAGTGCAAGAAGTGAAACCTGTAAAAATTAACAATACAAAGAACTACATTTTCTGCAGATGCAAGGAATCATATAAACAATACCAATACCCACTTTGCTAACATTGAGAATAGCGATAGCCAATCAAATAATTTGCAACCAGAGATAATCATACTTAGAAACTACATATGAAACTTTAATAGTAAACTAAATGATAATAGTCGGAGAAATAATTATGAAGCCAAAAAATGGAAAGAAATTTAAAAAAATATATATTTTCACTGGACATACTGGA
Source organism: Sedum album (assembly GCA_006409495.1). Classification (NCBI taxonomy): domain Eukaryota; kingdom Viridiplantae; phylum Streptophyta; class Magnoliopsida; order Saxifragales; family Crassulaceae; genus Sedum; species Sedum album. The sequence goes on from QZGG01000109.1 coordinate 233,674, forward strand.
TATAGACATCAATATACGGCTAGTTTGTCATTCATTTTCTATATCACCTTAAAGCATTGCCAATAATTTAAGAGCAGCAGCGGACAAACCAGCCTGACACCACACCACATAGCCAAAACAGGAGTACTAAGGTAGTTCGAACTCAAGTTAAAACTGGGACACAACCCAGCTCTTGCAGTGACCTAGATACAGTGCATTTTGTTTGCATCTTGGTAGCCTCAAGTATATTTTATGGAGAAACTATTCTAATGTGTACATCTACGAATTAGCCGTATCATTCTATGCAAATCAGAACCTCTTTATTAAACATACACTGTTAAATATCGGTCTCATTCGGCCATTTGTATAAAGGTGTAATTAGTCGATAGAAATCAAACCTGATGACCATGACATAGACCAAGCTTAAACTGACCAATAGTCAGAACTTTGGTCTCTGGGTATCGTGCCTCCTCGTCATACTCACCTCTTGTAATGTTCAAGTCTGGGCAAAGAGTTTTCAAGTAGTCATGAACTTCCTGAAACACAGCAATCAGAAGTCTCTTAATATAAATCTTAAAACCATGAAATCAATCGTGATAAAAGGGCACTGCTTCATTTATATTATCCTTAAACTAGCATACATATTAAAAATGTATTCCCGATGCTTAGCCCATAATCTCTGATAGCTTCAGAAACTCTACTCAACCACATGCACTTATAAACTCATGCTATCATGCAACAAAATGAGAAAGCAATCATAATCCAAGTAATGTACCATCAGCCAATAAAAATGGTTCAAAACAGACAATTGACCTTCGAACTCCTATATCTTTGATGATATATCTCATAACCAGCATGCCAAAGCTATCAACGCAATCAAAACAACAATACTTACTTTAATGCAAAGGTTTCCAGTGCAAATAATGTGCTGGATTTTTCCAGGAACCAACATAGACTTGAACTTGGGAGGCAGATCAGCTGCCCTATGAGGAATATGCAAATCCCCCAATGCCAAAACCAGCACCATCTTCAAACGATCGGATTAAAATTTTCTTCAATCTGATTGTGACAACATTAAAATTGCGATTAGGATCAGTTTTAGGGTTTCCAAATCGAATTGAAATAGTGAAATGAAACAGTCGATAAAGCGATCAAATACTAAATACGAAGACGAAGATGAAGAAGAAGATTACCTGTTAGTTAAGAATCTGCCGCGGTCGAGATTTTCCGGTGGGAAAATGAGGTGTGATCTGAAGGAGCCGGAGGAGATGGTCTCAACGACGGACTTCGAGGCTTTGACTAAGAACGATGGTTAACAGTACGACTGCGTTTTATTTTTCATATATTCACAGAAAAGCCCATAAGGTCTCCATAGTTGCAATTTCTAGCATCTTCAACTTCTCAGTTTTAGTAGTTTATAATTTATGACTGGTTAATTGGGTTATGTTAGCAAAAAAAATAATGGCAGTTGGGGAATTTTATTAAAATTTGAGAGGTCAAATAGGTCAAACAACAGTCATTTAGTTTTTACTGAATTTTTGATCCACGACCAAATGAATCTAAGAGGCTTGAAAGTGGACGTTTGCTAAACCGAGGCTCAATGTTGTCAAAAGTGATCTGCAAATCTTAAGCTACCTGACTTGCAAATGGAAGATATGTGTCTTGATCAACTCCTAACAAGGAAATTTTTTATGAAACACTACCGATACAACTGAAAATCTTCCTCGTGTTTCGTGCTTATCTGAGAGACCTTGGGAGGTGGTGGTAGTGGGGATCCGCTTGTATCTTTAATATTTGGTGATAAGGGTATTCTGCTCTGCCGGGCTGGGGACATGTTATCAGGTGACATACGGGCAGGTGACATGTGGGCTGGAGAAGGAGCTTCACTATTGGTGTTAACTGAAGGATTTTGTCTCTTGCTCGGGATGCGTTCCAGAGCTGAGACTACCTCGGCCATTGAAGGGCGAGATTTAGCATCACTGGTGCATTGGTAGGCTATTGCTGCTGCTATATAAGCTCCTTTTTGTGGATACTGGCCCTCCATGGAGGTGTCCATTACACGAAAGACTTTGCGCCTATCACACAAATAAGGCCTTGCCCATTCTACAAGATTTTGTTCAGAACCAACCCTATGTCTCTCAAGAGCTCGCCGACCTGATACGATCTCTAACAGAACAACCCCAAAGCTGTACACATCGCATTTTGTTGTGAGACGACCTGCATGCGTCGAGAATATAATGTTTAAAAATCTAAGAATGCAATCAATTTTTACTGAAAACTAATAGGAAATGTAACTAACAAGTCGAAATCTTGATCGAGGTCACAAACCATTTACAAATACAGTGCCAAAGAATACACACTGACCAGTCGCTATGTATTCTGGGGCAGCATAACCATGAGTACCAAGGACTTGAGTGGTAACATGAGTGCAACCACCAGTAGGACCTTCTTTCGCCAAACCAAAATCCGATAACTTTGCATTAAATTCCTAAATTCATAACTGACATTATGAGTCTGGCATAACAAATCCACTTGTATGAGTACTGAAGCTCTGTACTATACCTCATCTAAAAGGATGTTGGACGCCTTAAAATCACGGTATATGACTTGCTGTTCCTCATTATGCAGAAAGTTAAGCCCTTGAGCAGCATCCAATGCAATTTTCACCCTGGTTGCCCAAGAAAGTGGCTCACCACTTCCTGCAATTTCCACTTTGTAAGGTTAGCTTAAAACTAAGAAATAAATCAATTACTGCAGGAACTTATTTTAAATATATAGAGAACATTAGATCAATTCAGCGAAGATGTAGATATTTCATATTAGAGCTTACGTTTAAATAGATGATTCTCCAAGCTACCATTAGACATGTACTCGTACACCAACATCCGATTATCCCCATCCAGACAGTAACCAATAAGTTTAACCAAATTTGGGTGATGGAGTTGACTCAGGTGGTTGACTTCAGCCTGGATAGAGACAGCTAGCATATATTTACAACACTTAAAAGCCACTTATACCAACAAAAAATCCATAAATCACCAATGTAAGAGCTTACCAGCCACTCTTTATGACCCTGAAAACCATCAGGGATGAGCCTTTTTACAGCCACAACCATTCCGTGTCCAGGTGCAGCAGCACTTAGAGTCTTCTCATTCACCCATCCTTTGTACACACATCCAAACCCTCCCTCCCCTAAAACAAACTCCGAAAGGAAATTTCTTGTAGCTTTCTGGAGCTCATCATATGTGAAAGATTTTAAATTTGAGGATGAGAGAATTTCATGTTCACTTCTTGGAGTTGGGAGACTTCTAGGAATAGGAGCAGGAGCAGTACGCATAACACTCTTGATTGACGAGTTTGTCACGACTGGTTCGTTCTCCACTGAAAAGTACAAAATCATAATAACTTGACGCGGATGTGACGAATGAAATGTTATCTAGTGCTGCAAAGTGCGAACAACTATTTACAGTAAACCAAAAATATGTTGTTTATGTAACATTGCATATTTTAACAGTAAAAAAACATTAAATCAACATTAGGAACATTCCAATTGATAACATTATCGTTCAAAACCATAATTTTAATTTGAAAAATAAAATTGAAAATAAAAGCTCACCGGAATATGCTTCGGATTTTCAACAGTCCAACTGACGCTACGTAGCCCGGCGAAGCAATTTCCCATGAAATCAAATCAAGTGTGCATGCCAATTAATCAGAAAAGCGGAACGTAACGGATCGATGTTTCCCAGCTAGTTTAATTGATCTTTCATTCTGTTCTTCTCGGAGGAGAGAAGAACAAGAATCAACTGAAACAGAAAATTGAAGTTCGCGGTGCTTGTTTCCGATTCTTTCATTTTTGGTATGACGGAGAAAATGGCGGAAGCGATCTGAAGGAGCTGGCTTGAAATACGGATTGGGTTACATTAAATGACGTAATTGCCCTTGCGTATTCTACGATTCTGCGACTCTGAAAGACTTACCTTTGACGCAAGAAAATGTTGAGGAATATAAATGGAAAATAAAATTATAATAAAAATTCAGCGTAATTTTTTAATTTCATTTTACAGGAAAAACATAAATATAAAATGAAATACTACTTCATGATAAATGCCAACGTGAAACAAAACTAACAGTAAACTTTTGTTTGATAGAAAATTGTAGAAAATGCGTTGAGAGGTTTAAGGGATGAAATAAAATAGCAAAAGATGGAGTTTTAAAGAACAAAAGTCTTAACTTAAGAATTAAACACGGAACGAAGCATTGTTTCAGCGAAGATGATATATTTTAGTTGGATTCTTATTCTTCATCTTCCTCGTCTCCATCACCTCCAGATGCCTTCTTAGCTGCAGCCTTCAAGTTTCTTCTCTTTACTCTTCCAGGTCTGCCACCGCCAAGTGGGCTGGTGAGCGAAAAGTCAATGTGTTTCTGGGAGTCCATTCTTACCATGAAGGATGGGATGTTGACAACTTGCCTTCCAACCCTGCACACATCCAAAGAGTTAGAACAATGTTCACTCTGTATGTATTATTATATTAACTATTATAATATGAAACATCTGAATGATGACTGATGCAGTTTTCATTTGCAAGTTATCCTTTGATGATTGAATAAATGAATATGATACGACAGGCACGACAAACGGACTAACAACTAGACAATTAAAAGCTACAACCATAATCATGAATACGACGCACCTTGCACATTTTTACAAAATCATACTTATACAAGAAAAGAGAAGCAATATATAATACCTGATGTGCCTCTGCCTGATCAGGACACGGGCATGGTGAATAGACTTGGCCATTCCAGACTTGAACACCAGAGTTTGCAGACGACGCTCAAGAAAGTTCTCCACAGTAAGAGCCAAAACATAATCAAGCTTGTTCTGACTCTCATCCAAAAGCCCATATCTGTTCATCCTGCGAAGAAGCGCCTCACCCTCAAAGATACGACGAGGATTCTTCTCATCCAGGGTCAAAAGCATTCTAGCTGCATTACGGATACGGCTAAGAGCATATTGCACTCTCCACAACTCCCTCTTGCACCTAAGTCCATACTCTCCCACCAGCTTCAGCTCAGCATCCAAACGTTCCTTCTCATAAGGACGTCGCGGCTTCTTGAATGTCTTTCCATCTGCATTAATTCACAACATCAATAATCAAACAGTTGAGAATATACTAACCAAACGATTCTAACAAAAAATAATAAAACCGGAGAAGATGGCATTTCAATACTGACTCAAATCCTCAACCAAAACCGATCAATCAATCAATAGTAACCCTAGTAATAAAGTAAGCAATACGCATCAAAATCTCAATAACAAACAGATCAACAAACAATCACTAATGCAACAAAGCCAAAATTCAGAGCCAGTATGAAGAAACCACATACAGTTGCGGTAAAACGAAACGTGCACCATGACTCCGGCCGCCGCTGCTGCTTCACTGCTTCCGAGCTGCTCGTCGTCTCTTAATGCGTACTAGGGTTTCAAAACCACATAAACATGAAGAAGCCAACGATGTCGACTACGTATTGGGCCTCCCTTATTGGGCCGAAAGACCGGCCCATTAAACGGTCCGTTGGTCGTGCTTACGTCATCATTCGCTGGACGTCAAAATTTGGAAACCCCAGATTTGTCTCCCATTAACGACGTTTCTTCAACAACTCGTTTCCGCTTCTTGTTGAAAAATGTGCGTCTGGATTCGTCTGTAAATCCGTCACGAACGATTTCCGTCACCGTCCGTTACAACTTCCGATCGTTGTTGGGCTTGTTCTGTTGATATATATAAAAAAGGTTCGAATTTGGGATCATTCGTTGAATTTCTGAAATGGCGACGAGCATTGGGATTATGGAAGGTGCTTATTTTGTTGGAAGGAATGAGCTTTTGTCGTGGATTAATGAACGCCTGCAGCTTAATTTGACCAGGATCGAAGAGGTACATATCGGCATTAGGGTTTGGGTTTAGTACTCATTTTTAGGGACAAAATTACTCAGTATTTGTCTCTAGGGTTTTTATTGCTTTGTCTTTTTTATATCTATTTTTTTCAATTAGATGTCCAGTGCTTAAATATGTGATTTTGATTCATTTGAGATCATATTTTGCAATGGAGCTGATTGATTGGTTAGGCTTTTTGTGAATATTTTCTTTGACATTTTGTAGGCTGCATCAGGTGCGGTGCAATGTCAGTTGATGGACATGAGTCATCCTGGAGTTGTGGCAATGCACAAGGTAATAATATAGTGACCTAGGTCATCCTGGAGTTTGGTTTTGTGCTTGCTTTTTAAACTTTTTGATAGTTGGTGAAAAGTGAAAACAATCTGCCTTCTTATAGGTAAACTTTGAGGCAAAGAATGAATACGAAATCATCCAAAATTATAAGGTCCTTCAAGAAGCATTTACTAAGCTGAAAATTACCAAGGTAAATACTACTAGGCTGAAAGCATCGTTTCTGTGTCATTATTCTCTGCTAGTGGCCTTTCTTGAGAAATGTGTTAAACTTGGACATTCTTGTGAGGTATTGATATGTTTATGTTTAGTTGTTGATCTTGCTGAAAAAAGTGTCTTGACATGTATTTCCAGCATTTAGAAGTCAACAGGCTTGCAAAAGGCCGGCCACTTGATAATCTGGAGTTCCTGCAGTGGCTAAAACACTACTGTGAGACAGTCAATGGAGGAGTTATCAATGAGTAAAGTCAAACGTTTTTTCTGTTTGGTTTTTTATGGTATTCTATTCGGGATTGATTTTGGGTAACTTACAGGAACTACAACCCTGTGGAACGGAGAAGTAAAGGTGGAAGTTCTCGAATTGTCAAAAGCTCACAAAAGAGCCCAAAATCATTACAAGCCAACAATTCGCATAATAAATCTGGAGATGGGCTTGGTGGACGTAGAAATTTCGGTAAGCTGTGTAACTAACTATAATCACTGATCTACCCTCCATATACCTTTTTAATTCGTTAATAATATTTCTTACAGGTGGCAAGTTGGCACCAAAAGCTGTTGGAGTATCAGAAGATGCTAACACTTCCAAGGAGATTCAAGCTTTGTCAAAAGAGGTATGGAATCAATTTATAAGAACATGTGAGTATCTTTCTCTGGATATGCCCGTTGAATGTTTTTTCTAATGCACATTTTCTGTCAGGTCATGGATCTAAAAGTCTCTATCGATCTTTTGGAAAAGGAAAGGGACTTTTACTTTTCTAAGTTGCGTGATATAGAAATTATTTGTCAGACTGCTGAACTAGAAAAGCTTCCGGTAATTTGTATTTCCAACAACCATGCCATCATAATGTAATACGGTTTGCTGAATAACGCTATTGTTTTGACTTTATCACTGTACCACTACCATCTACCTGCAGATGTCCATTGGAATCAAGAAGATTCTTTACGCAGCTGATGCAAATGAATCAGTCCTCTCTGAAGCACAGGAATACTTGGCGCAAGCATTATACGGCGACCAAGACAACAAGGCCGCAGAAGGAAACCCTTAAAGTATACCAACGTTTGAGATAATCATTCAAATTTTCGGATTCATTTTTAGCAATCCTTCCACATTAGCTGTTGAATTTATGTGGTCTGTTCATTGAGCATAATTGCCATGAAATGAGCTGCAAATAGTGTCAAATCATTTTTTGAATATAAACTGCTGACTTCATTCTTTAATTCTCTTGCATGTAACCTTTTTTCTATTTCCCCTATTTTTTCTCCATCCAAAACAGCCGTGAACATTAGAAACATTAGGGACAGCCTCAGTCTTGTAATATGTTTGTTTTACATTTTTTGATAATTGGTTGTTATACATCTTTTTTTCGAACTCAGGACACTGTCCTCGTGCCCACCCGGTCGACCACCCTTTTCAGGGTTGTTATACATCTTTTTGTTGCATGCATAATGTTTGCATTTCCATGGATCAGTCGGTTAAGTTGGCACGATATGGACTGAAAATAAGGTATTCATTTTGTGGATGATACAATACAATCTGCTTCTAATTTACAACTTTAAAAGTACTGTTGATAAAGAGCCTTCAAGTTGTTACCTAGAAATCACTTTCCAGGAACATGATGGATTTTGTCCTCGTGATCATCTCCATTCTCACCATACCCATCACTGTTTTTTATTGGTTAAATCATCGCCGGAAACTTAACCTTCCGCCCGGCCGTTTTCCATGGCCGATCATCGGCAATCTTCACCAACTCCAGCCAGTGCAACACAAGGGTTTTGCAGAGCTAAGCAAGATTTACGGCCTATTGTGTCGGTATGGATTGGTTCAAGACTTATGGTGATTGTATCCAGTGCAAGCTTGGCTAAGGAAGTACTCAAGGACAAGGATCATCAGTTTGCTGATAGGCCTAGGACAATGCGAATGGTGGTGGATACTAAAGATGGATCAGATTTGATATGGTCTGATTACGGACCGCAGTACGTGAAGCTTAAAAAACTGGCAGTGCATGAGTTGTTTTCTTCTAGAAGCCTTAAGGAGTCTGCTTTGGTTTTGGAAGAGGAGGTGACAACATTGGTGAAACTCATTTCAAAATGGTGTGAAGGTGAAGGTAAAGGTGGTAAAAGTGTCGATCTTAGAAAGTACTTAAACATTGCATCGTTCAACTGCATGACTAGAATGCTGTTAGGAAAGCGGTTTATAAACGACGAGGGTGTTACGGACAACGAAGGATCGGAACTCAAGGCTCTCATTCTTGAGCTAGCTGAATGTAACAAATCAATATATTTAACTGACTTCATTCCTTGTCTTGGAGGTCTAGGATGGATCGGTAAGGATCAGTTTAGGAAATGCCAAGAATGGAAGAACCGATTTACGAAAACTTTGTTGGAAGAGTACAGCCAAAGAGCCAAGGAGTCTGATGGAGCAACAAAGGGATCCTTTTTAGGTGCATTGGTTAGCCTTAAGGAGGAACATGATTTAAGTGAAGACAACATTGTAGGACTCTTTTGGGACATGCTCTTTGCAGGGTTGGAGACAGCAGTAGTAACAGTGGAATGGGCCATGGCCCATTTAATGAAAAGCCCACAAATAATGGCTCAAGCCCAACATGAACTTGACTTTGTCATTAGTCCCAACAATGTGATGAAAGAAGTAGACTTCCCAAAGCTTCAATATCTCAAATGCATAGTCAAAGAAACACTCAGGCTTCATCCTCCAACTCCTCTAATGCTTCCTCATAAAGCAAATGCTGATACCAAAATTGGTGGTTATGATGTCCCTAAGGGAACCATTGTTGAAATAAATATTTGGGCAATAGCTCGCGATCAGAACATTTGGAAAGACGCCGATATATTCAACCAGAACGATTTTTACTTAACGATGTGGACATGAATGGCCATGACTTCAGGTTACTACCGTTCGGGTCCGGGAGACGAATGTGCCCCGGAGCACAACTTGGGATCAACTTAGTTATGCTAATGTTGGGGAGACTATTGCATCAGTTTAGTTGGAGAGTAGAAGATGGTCAAGAGATTGACATGTCTGATGGAACCGGAGTGATATGCTACATGAAACATCCATTACGTGCTGTCCCGACTCCTCGGTAAAGATCCAAATAGACCATAAATGTCGAAAAGATTGTCGACTTTATAATAACATTTTAATATATATTTACCATCAGTTACACAATCATTTTTTGATTCATATTTTCATATTTAATTATTATTCTAAATTATAATAATGAAATTAATATGTTTATAATCATATTTTATAATACTCTCTCCGTCCCATAATGTTTGTTCACTTTCTATTTTGGATGTCCCCTTAAGTTTGTCCACTTTCCTTCATTCTCCACCACACATTCTACTTTTTCACTAATTTACTTATTAATCATTTATTCTCAACCACACATTTTATACCCTCTTTCAACCTTAATTACCGTGCGTTTTGTGCTTTTGGACAAACAAAATGGAACATAGGGAGTAGACCCGCGCACATGGATTTAACGAAATGTATTTTTATGTAATTAATTGAAAATATTTAATACTATTGTCAACTATAGAAACGATTATAGTCAAATATTTCATGTAAATATTTTGGCAGCATGTGTCGAATACAGGATATTATAGATTCAGAAATATTTCATGATTATATTTTGGCAGCATGTGTCGAATCATATATATATATTATTATAAAAAATATTATTATTCAAAAAAGCCAGCCAATTAGAAAAAAGGAAAAAGAATTCAAATTTCTAAAAAAATGACACATAAGCCAAATTGCTCGCACGACAACACTTGTCCAATCATACATCCTTTTAATATATATGATATATATTATATATGATTATTCAATTATCTTGCCGTCGCGCAAAAGTAGTAAATAAATATAAATTTGAACAACACATACAAAAAGGCTGATTAAGCAAATTAATTGGAATAAGACGTGTCATTATTGAGAACGACGACTAAACAACCAAATAAAATAAAATAAAATAAAATAGAAAAAATCATAAAATGCGAATGGGTGGTGTAGCGTAGCAACACATTAATACACTAAATCAGAATGCAGAGAGGATTTTAATAACAGATCAGCTTGAGGGAAACGACGCAGTCGGTGCGATTTTCAGGTAATTCTCTCGCGAATCTCTCCTCGACCCAAATCAAGGAATCGATTTTTAAGCATGCCCAGTTATTCAAGTTTTGATTTTTGTGATTTGAGTTGAGTGTGTGCTTTATAGTGTTCTTGCTTGATGCGGCGATTGTGATTTGGGGGTTTAGTCGGTTGAAGTTTGGATTCAGTTCGGTTCAGTTTTAGGAAATGCAGGTTTGGCTTTTTTAGGGTTTACATGGTTTCTTGGATATGCAGATCAGAAAGGGATTTAACTTAAGGAACTGCAGAAGATGATTTCTTTATTCTTCATTTTTTAAAGAAAAGATTTTGGGTGTAATCTGATGTTTTCTTTGCGTTGAAAATGAAAACTTGTTGGTCGGTGCAGGTTGGATGATTACTAGTCCTGAGATTCAGGGACTGTGAAACCTGACTACATTTGAGAGCTCTTTTGGAAACATATTTGGCTTTTGTCATAGAGCTGAGGCTTTGGTTGATGCTTGCTGATATGTGGGGCGGAGTGTGAATAAAACTTTTTACTAGATGAATTGGACTAGTGTTGACTGAACGGACGAATTGTAAGTTGACTTGCCAGCATCCAGCCTAGCTTAGGTTTCAGTTTTATTAGAGGTGAAATCTTTGAAATGGCGGAAAAGAGCAGGTTTCCCTCACTTCTTTTCTGCTTGATTACGATGGCCATGTTCATTCTGATGGTTTCGTCGTTGTTTCTTCTTCAATCAAGTGATTCTTCAATCTCACAAAGATCGGTTTTCGGGCGTATTCTTATTAATAACACAACAGCTCATTACTTCAGTCAGGATTCGAAAAAAGACAACGTTGTAAGTCCCGTTGCTGGATCAATACAAAATTTAGATGGGGATTGTGTTACTTTGAAATCAGACACGAGAGTTGCAGTTGGAAGTAATAAAGGTTGTGATTCCAGTGAGGCACACTTGAAGGTTTTCATGTATGAGTTGCCTTCAGAATTCCATTTTGGCTTAATGGGTTGGATGGAGAGTAAAAACCAGAAGTGGCCAAACGTAAGCAATCCTAAAATGCTCCCTCCTTATCCTGGTGGATTAAACCTGCAGCATAGTGTAGAATACTGGCTTACACTTGATCTATTAGCTTCAAATGACCCCAATGTGGCCCGACCATGTACTGCAGTCCGAGTAAAAGATCCACAGTCAGCAGACATTATATTTGTGCCTTTTTTTGCTTCGATTAGTTACAATAGGTACTCAAAGATTGCGCAAGGCGAGACGGTAAGTGTCAATAAAGTGTTGCAAGACAGATTGGTGAAGTTTTTGAAGAACCAGAAGGAATGGAAACAGCTTGAAGGAAAAGATCATCTGATAGTTGCTCACCATCCAAATAGTATGTTAGATGCAAGAGGGAAGCTCGGATCTGCTATGTTTGTCCTCGCCGACTTTGGAAGATACCCAGTCGAAATCGCTAACATTGAGAAAGATGTGATAGCTCCTTACAAGCATATGGTGAGAACTATAGCAAGTTCAGAATCTGCTCCATTCGACAAGCGTCCAATACTGGCCTTTTTCCAAGGTGCCATTTACAGAAAAGATGTAAGTTAAATCCTGTTTCCTTTCAATATAAAAGTCATATTTCTTAAGTCAAAATGAACTGTGCTTATACACTTTCAATTTTCAGGGTGGCGCCATCCGTCAAGATATATATTACTTACTTAAAGACGAACCAGATGTACACTTCACATTTGGAAGTGTTGGGGCTAATGGGGTTTCAAATGCTGGTAAAGGGATGGCCTCATCGAAGTTCTGTCTAAACATTGCTGGAGACACTCCATCATCAAATAGACTTTTTGATGCGATTGCAAGCCAATGTGTTCCTGTGATAATCAGTGATGAAATTGAACTACCTTTTGAACATGTGCTAGATTACTCAGAGTTCAGCATATTTGTTCAATCCACCAACGCCGTACAACCAGGCTATCTGATCAAACTTTTGAGAGGAATATCAAAAGAAAAATGGACCGCAATGTGGGAGAGGCTCAAGCAGGTTCAGCACCACTTTGAATACCAATACCCGTCAAAGACTGGTGACGCAGTGCAAATGATTTGGAAAGAAGTTTTACATAAGATCTCATCGACAAAATTTAAACTGCACAGGGACAACAGGATCAGCCAAGTTAAGGTTCAGCGCAAACATAGTTGAAAATTGAAGCTTGTTTACATATTCCAGGTAACTGTTGCTCATATCCATTTGAATGTATCTGAAACAACTATGTGCATTGTTCGAAGGTACCTGTGCAATGTTCGAAGGTACCATGTGCAATGTTTCGCAGGTATTGTGACTATATAGTGCATATATTTCAATACAATTTTTTCTACTTCATTCTTCATCGAATTTCGGATAGAAATTCACAAGTGTAACACTGAAACGAAAATAAAGAAGAGACATTTGCAAGAAGAGATCATTTGTAGGCATAGCATCAGCCATTGAAAGTTAAATGTTAGTTCATCAAGAAAAGCAGAAGCTAAATCTGCAAGTTAATCTGCATAGTTCAATAGTAAAATGATCAATACAATATATTTTCAATTACTATATTTTATTGTTACATAGTTTTGTGAAACTAATGTACAACAATGTTGTTGTGATTTAGATATTCATTTGCCATAATTAAAAGATATGTCATTATTCATATTGATTTAAGTGTAATATACTCAGTCGACAAGATTTAACCATAACCACACATCCATAATCATTACTTAATTCTTAACTGATGAAAACAAATTTTACAATGCACTAAACACTCATTTACCACGTCCCTTAAGTTTCTAATAAAGTTCATCACCTTAAGCACATCTACTAACTTCAATTAAGACTAAGTTAATCATTTTAGCAACTTCAATGACCATCATATCATCTTATCATTCTCTTAACCCTTATTTTACCATCTCATTTAAATTATTTTAAAATAAAGTTCAATATAAATGCTGCATGGATTTAATTACGTACCAATTATTAAATACACAAAGTCATCATGATCATAATTTCATAAAACTAATCTTCTTCAGCTCTTCATTTGCCTTACATAAATGAACAACACTACTAATAGACTATATATAAAGCTTCATCACAACTCTTCAAATTCACCATTTTCATCCACTTTAAAGCTCTTATCAATTTTATACATATTCCATTGTTGAAATGGCAGCAGGTGGCTGGCCATCAGACTTCAATAACATTAGTTATAATAATGGGTTCAATGAGATCATGACAAAGGATGAGCCATTGTTATCATTCTCGAATGATTTCAGGTATGTTCCTATTTGGATATACATGCATGCATGGATGTTGAATGTTTGTGTTTTTTGTATTGAGTTTTTGATGTGACATGTTATGTTGAAGTGGGTTCAACATGATGGAGTGTTGGGACTATGGATTGCCAGTGCAAGAGAACCTTCTGGATTCATTTCCGGTTATGGAAGGGTCACCTATGGCTACTACTGCTGATCAGTTTTACAACCCTTCTTCAATATTCTATCACTCATCATCATCATCCATGGATGCTTTTCCAAATCCAAACTTATTGCCTCCATTGCCAGGTTCATATTGCACTACTAATACTAAATTTCAATCTTAATTTGATCTTGACTATTGTACTAATGTTATGGTTAATCATGATATTGCATTTAGATTGTAAGCCTGTTCAAGAAAACATGTTCAACTCTGGGTGTGTGGCTGGTAATAATGAGCTTGGTGCAGTGGTTTGGAACAACCAGTTTAAGGGTCAGAATGCAACCAGCAGATGAAGAAGCAACTGGAGGATATGGCGGTAGTGAGGGATAGTGAAAATGGAATACTGAAAGTTGATGCTGGAGAGAAGAAGAGGCCTAGGAACAAGCAGAGTACTAAAGATGAACAGCTTAGTATCCCAAAGATGCTTTCTAGGAAAATCATCTCTCAGTATTTCTACATGCCAATAACTCAGGCTGCTAAAGAGCTTAACATTGGATTAACCTTGCTCAAAAAGCGTTGCCGCGAACTCGGTATTCGACGCTGGCCTCACCGCAAGCTCATGAGCCTTCAAACCTTGATCAACAATGTTCAGGTATATAAACATTAACTTCAACTCATCAGTGAAATATATGATATTGATGTTTGTGTACGAATATACACAATGCAGGAGTTGGGGAAGGAGGAAGGGGAAGGGAGTGAGGAGAAGCTGAAGATGGCAGTGGAGGTACTGGAGAGGGAGAGGAAGTTGATGGAAGAGTTGCCAGACATGCAACTTGAGGACAAAACTAAGAAACTGAGACAGGCTTGTTTCAAAGCTAATTACAAAAAGAGGAAGATGATGAGTGGAAACACTAAAAGGTCTTTTGGTCAGTGGAACTACTCGTTTCAGGGAGACAGCAGCCGTAGCTGCACAGCTAGTGTCAGCTCTAGTTACAGTGGGATCAAGTACGTAGATGAAGAAGAAGGTGATGAAGAAATGAGGTCTCTGCTTTCTGATTGCTTCTCTTCATCAGACAACAACAGTTTGCTTGTCTGATGTTTTTTGTATTTTTGATTTTCCACTTCCTTTCAGAAACTGAGAATAACACACTTCTGGATATTCAATATCCATTACAATATTTGAACATATTTGTCTCACAAATATTACCTGAGCATGATTATCAAGTACATTTATTTCCAGCAACAGGAATTACCTGAGAAAAAGGATAAATTTCTGGTTATGCCAGGATGAAACATTAAGAAAGGAAATATGCGGAAACAAAAGTGATTATGGTTTCAATCTCTGATAGGAAAAAATATGCCTGCCGCACTGTAATCTAACTGTTTAGCTTATCCCCTGGAACGGGAAAGATGATTTAGCTTATTCAGGCAGCAGCAACAGGTTGCTTGTTTGCAAAAGCAATGCCTTTCTCGATGCTTGCTTTGAGTTCTGGCTTAAGAGCTTCGAGGGCCTTTTCTTCATATTCTGTCAGTCCTTGAAGGTCCTTGGTTATCACAGCTTCCACACCTTTTTTGCCGAGCTTGACTCTTGAGGCGAAGAATGGGAGATCAGTTACATCTGATTGTATGTAGGTGCACTCGTATACATCAGTGTCTCCATCAAGGGCACGGAGAGATGATTCAACAAACCTTGCAGCCGCATAAGCCATTGAAAGTGTAGCTGAGCCAGCACCAGCTTTGGCTTCCACTACTTCTGTCCCGGCATTTTGGATCCTCACTGTCAACTCTTGGATTTCTTCATCAGTGAAAGTAACAGAGGGTCGTGTCTTTGACAAGAGGGGCATGATGGTTATCCCGGCATGTCCACCTATGACAGGTACATCCACGTCAATGAGTTTCAGATTCTTTTTTTGTGCGACAAATGTGTTGGCTCTCACAACATCAAGTGTTGTAACACCAAATAGCTTCTTTGGATCATATACACCCTTTTTCTTGAGAACTTCTGCGGCAATAGGGACAGTTGAGTTCACCGGATTGCTGATAATGTGGATGAAGGCGTCAGGGCAGTTGTCAGCAACGGCTTCAATCAAGTTCTTCACGATCCCAGCATTGATGTTGAAAAGATCATCACGGGTCATACCGGGCTTCCTAGGAACTCCTGCAGGGATAACAACCACATCCACACCTTTCAATGCGCTTGCCAGCTCAGACTGTCCAGTGAAAGCCAGAACCTCTGATGGAGTGTTGCAGTGACTGAGGTCTGCAGCAACTCCTTTAACATTTGCAATATCATAAAGATGTAAAGCTGAAATCAGAGGCGACATCTTGATCAGAAGAGCTAGTGGCTGGCCAATACCACCAGCAGCTCCAAGAACTGCAACCTTGTAAGATGCCTGAGTCTGCAACTGCTTATATGATCTCTGGTTCCGGTCACTAGCTTTTGCCACAGATGATTTCTGAAGAGCAGCATGCCCCGAAAACGCAGCCTCCACGCCATGGTTAACGAAGGTGCTAGCTTTTAGGCCACTGAAGCTGCTAAAACATGCCACAGAGTTCAGCTTCACTCCCATTGGTTTTCGCTGCGCGTTGAACTTGGAACCAATAGACAAGGTTGATCCAACTGAGAGAGTGGTTCCAATAACAGCTGCCATCTTGACCTATAAAAAAAGAAAACAACCTCTGTCAAATGAACATATCAAGGTAAAACGAAAAAAGCTATTCATAAGCGCAAACGGAATACCTAGTACACATTAACTCACCAGAATGGGAAAAACCTAGAAACACAAACCAAAAACAATATTTTTTAACCCAGGACTTGTCAAGATTGAATTCTGAACCAAACACTATACACCCAAAAGGAACAGATTCATATTCAACCTGAAAAGCTCTGAGGAAATAAAAGTTTTATTAACATTCATTTCATCAAACACCTTATGAGCATTACAATCTAATCACGTATAAAACACCCTTAAGCAAAACTTCACTTTCCAACACAACTCAGCCTCCAAATCAATGGACCCATCAAGCCTCATTCAAATCAAAACCGAAAATGTGAATGCAAGAAATCAAATTAGCAAAACAATAGCTACACAGAATTCATCCAAGTCTCAGAAATGCAATTCATTAATAGATCTGAAACACCCAACAATCCAACAATTCACAAACTACAATCAAATCATTCAGCAAACCACAACATCAACGTACACAAATATGTTACCATAAAATCTCTCACAACATTTCAAAGTTGGAATCTTGACCACATAGAGATAGAGCAAAACAAGAGATGCAAAACCCTGAAATTGAAAGACGAAAAAAAGCACCTGTACAAGAGAAGACTCGCAGTGAGCGCGTTGAAACTGTGCTTGTGAGAGCTTCGGTTGTTCCGCAGAAAGGCTTCGGAATCAACGAAATCGACTTTTTAAAGTTTTACAGAGGAAGGAGAAAATGCAGTTTAGAGCCGTCGATGTTGATGATGAGTGAATCTCAGCCGTTAAAATAAAACAGTGGCTGGTTGAACGAATCTTCCTCGTTGGTGCTTGGAATCTTAGGGCGTGTTTGGTTGCTTAGATTTGGTTTTTGGGCCCTAAAATTTAACATGTAAAGACAATAAATCTGGCCCATTATGATTGCTTTTGGTCCACATAATCAAAGGCTTAATTCTACAAAAGCCAAAAATAATTCTATAAATCTAAAAAATTCATTTTTTATTTTAAAATCTATTTCCATCTATGGAACCGGAATCAGAGACCAAATGACTGACTTGAAATTACGTTGGTATATTATGAACCATTTAATACTATGTTATTCAAATATTGTGTAGAATTCAAAATCCAATTTTGTGAGTTTTAAATCATGTAAATCGCTCCATTTGAGTGTTAAGCTTGATTATTTAGATTAATAACGACAAAAATAGCATTATGTAATGTTTGGGGTAATTAGGTAAATGTGCACATGGGGACGTGGTTTCTCAAAGATTTGGGAATTATATATGATCATAACTTGTGTGTGTGGAACAAATGATGTGTGGAACAAATGATGTTTGTACGTAACTCATTTGACAAAGGATGATTCGTAGAGCAAATTCCGACCATCACTAATTAAGGAAACTAAAACTTGTTTGTTTCATTTATGAACCAGCCCCAGGATTCATGCAACACACAAATGAACTGTAATGCCCTGCTTCACTTACCGTAAAAACCCGAAACAAAACCAATCCTAAGTTGTTGTGATTAGGTAAGAATCTTCATGCCCAAGTCCCTTCATATGAACAACATAACCCTTCTCACAATTTCCCTCCATAAATCCCCATAAGTTACCACTACATTTATCCATGTACAACAAGTTCGTTGCACGTCGATCGAACAGTGACTGGGTCGAAGAGGAGTTTTACAATGATGTTGAAAATGAAGGTACAGGTAACTGTTTTGGTGATGATGTTACTTGTGTTATTTACAGGAGTGGAGGAATGTGAAGGTAAAGTTGTGCAGTTCATTTTCGGTGATTCGTTATCGGAAGTTGGTAATAATCTTAGGCTGCCCAAGAGCTTGGCTAAGGCCAGCTTACCTTGGTATGGGATAGATTTTGGGAATGGTGTTCCTACTGGAAGGTTTTGTAATGGACGCACTGTTGCTGACATTTTAGGTATACATTGTTCCACAATTGTTACATTCATTTTCTGTCATTTTGCTGACACTAAATTTAAATGTCATTAAATTGCGTCAGGCGATGAAATGGGATTCCCAAGACCACCGCCGCTGCTTGATCCAAACTTGACAGAGGATGTTATACTCGAAAACGGCGTGAATTATGCATCCGGCGGAGGTGGCATTTTGAATGAATCCGGCGCATTGTTTGTAAGATACATTTTCTTAAGTGATATTTTCTTTAACCAGGTGATAAAAAAGTTTGACATGTTACAAATGTTATTTCCAGATACAGAGATTTACACTATGGAAGCAAATTGAGTTATTTGAAGGTACGCAAAAATTGATAAAGGCGAAAATCGGAGAAGCTGAAGCAAATAAGTTTTTTCAAGAATCAAGATACATTGTTGCATCCGGCAGCAATGACTTCATCAACAATTATTTGTTTCCGGTGTACAACGACTCGTGGAAGTACAACGACAAACAGTTCATCAAGTACCTTTCCGATACATTCGAAATGCAACTCAGGGTAAGATTTTTTCTATCAAAGAAAGATGAAAGATTCAAGTTTTAACTCGCTCTAAATTGCGGAACTTTATTTACTAGACATTGCACAAAATGGGTGCAAGGCAAGTTATGGTCTTCGGATTGGGGCCATTGGGATGCATTCCGCTTCAGAGAGTTCTGAGTGGTACAGGAGAATGTAAGTACAAAGCGAACGTCCTTTCGCAGAAATTCAACCATGCGGGGATGAAACTACTGCTTCGTTTAAACAAACAGCTACCAAACTCCAGCTTTATATTCGGAGATGTTTACGACATAGTATACGACATGATCTCCAATCCAGCAAAACATGGTACCTTCCTTAAAGTCACGGTTTTAGCGAATTTGAGTCTGTTTTCAACTTTACAAAAATGATCTGTTATTTATATTGCAGGATTTAATAACTCAGATTCACCATGTTGTTCATTTGCGGGTATAAGGCCATCTATAACATGTACGCCAGTTTCGACGCTTTGTAAAGATCGGACTAAATACGTGTTCTGGGACGATTATCATCCTACGGACAAGGCGAATGAGATTGTGGCTAAGGAACTGCTCAGCAGACTGAAGCAACCATCGAAGAGTAACAACACTGAGGTCACTTCCCCTGCACCTGCACCTGCACCTGCTCTGGCTCCATCCGTCCATTAAGTTCATGTTTTCATTCAACAGAGTTACTTGTCGAGCGTTACAGTAAAAAAAGCGCAATGTAAACAGATTTGTAATTTAAATATTGAAAATTTAATGGTAAAAAATTCGTAAACCATGTCGGTTGGGCCTATTGGGCTTTGAATGGTCTGCCCAATTAAAAGTCAAGGGTTAGGATGTGTTTGATCCAACGGTTGTGATTACACTGCGGTCTAAAAGAAGCAAAAACACTCTAGACTAAAACAGAAGCCCTAGCCTCCAGGTCCAGTCGGCTTCATAAAATCTAACTATAAAAACATCGCTTCGGTTTGTCGTACGCACGTATCTTCAGTTTTCAGCTTCTCATCTTAGTTTCTGTATGTCGGTTTTTTTCTCTAGATTTTTTTGATGTTGGGGAGTACGTGGGTGTGCCTGTGATGGTTATTAAATATACTTTGAGAAATTCATCTATGAAACAAACTTAATCTGAGGCACACCTCTCTTTTCACCAAACATAATGTTTGATTTTGTTTATGTTATTGTGTTGATTTTCAGACCTTATGCACATGACGATAAAAGACAGGGACATCAGATACGCTTGTAATTCAAGTGTTATACATGATGATTCTGTCAGATGGGAATCTCTCTGATGCTTTTTTTTTCCTTAATTTCAATAACAATTTTTCATACGATTTTTTATTTTTTGTTTCGGTATTTTCAGACAATATTTTGTTGAAAGAAGTGTTGTGAGATTGTTACATTGGCTAATTACAATACTTAAAATCATAGAAAGCGAGCTGAAAGTTCAACATTAATATTTTAATTTATATTGGCAGTATCGATCTTAATTCACAAATAACAGTTCAGTGAATAGCTTAAAGCCACTAATTCAGACAATGGCTAATCGCAATACTGAAAACAATCGAAATTGAGCTATAAGTTTGAATTTTAATTCACTAACAAAAAGCAATGCAGGCAGCAAGTTCGTGTATTCTTCAAGACTTGTTTTTATTAGAGAATTTTTATTTGTTGCTCAGCATTAGATCTTAAAATTGCAATAGGCAACCAACTTTGAAAAATCAATATTAAAATTCAATAAAAGTGAGATAATTGATTTCTGATTGATTCCTTTTTGCCGTATAAATACAGAGATTTTACTTGGTGTTTAATATTTGCTCTTTTTTGCTGACGGTAGTTGATTCCTGTTATTGTACGTGTCATGTGAACTTTGAGTTAACCCTAAAAATAAATCCATAAGAGCCATAGATGTTTAACAAATTGATATTGTGTCGAGATAGGTTCACCCATGACACATCTTCTGGTAAGATTTGGAGTTTAAGAATGATGAAGAAATTGAATAAAATTAATGGTAATTTACACCTGTATAGTCTCTACTTGGATAAAATTGCATTAATCAAACAGTGAAATATAATTATCCGAAATTGTTACCTAAGTTTGGAGTTTAAGAATGATGAAGAAATTGAATAAAATTAAGGGTTAATTGAAGTAAACCACCATTATAATATGGTGTTTTGCAGTAAACCACCATAATAAAAAAAATTTCCGAAACGAGTATATTATAATATCGCCGTTAACAGAAAACCACCAATTTAACTGTTCCGTTAAAACTTCCGTTAAGTGCGTGTGCACGTGACAATAAAATATTACCGAAAACCACTATTATAATCTCAGTTTTACGAAAAACCACCATTTTAATAACTTATTATCAGAATACTACCACCTGCAATGTTCATGCTAGATCAAAGGCTCATATGATAATTTTACTCGTTGATAAGTATCTACTAGCTACATAGTGCTTTAATTTAATCTCGATGAAAGTCAATGAAGAAAATAATGTAAGAAATACAAAAAGAAACTCTTGTTTGAGAGTTTATTATCAATGTTTAATATTTATTGACTGCACGGTTCAATTTTTTTAAACTCGATGGAAGTTAAATATAAATAACTTTCTCATTTTATCTTACGAAATATGATTTATTATATCACTACTTTTAAACTCTAATTGTTTTTCTATATTGATCTTAAAGATCCTAAAATATAACAGCTTCTCACCACACCCGCAACTGCAAATATGCTTCCATTAGGTTTCGTGTCTAGTATGGATTATAAAATAATAAACGTGTATTGCTTTACTAATCAAAGATAGCCATGTTAGAATTTCGAAATTATAAGACTAGCGCAGCGGAAACATAAATAGCGTGTCCCAGGATCGTAATAACCATATCGGTGATTAAGCATAAGAAACGAATTGTACATAATGCGTACCTTGATGCGGAAGCTTTAATCTCACAACGGAATCCATATGCATAATAAATAGTTAACCTGAAACAACAAACCTGAATTGTGTACACAGTACACCGGGTTGGTGCTTCCAGCCTAGCCGGATGTCCCTATTCAATACAGTGCTGAGAGTCACAGAGTATTGAGAACATTACGGTAGACCGGGGACCATAACCCCTATTTATAGATGTACACTAGCATCTATAAACGAGATAATTACTAAATCCGTCTCTCAAAGATATTGATAATTATCTCTTTGGTATCTACACAGGATATTCCCATGACTATAATTATCACACCAAAATCTTAACCAATATTTGATCACTTAAATTGATAGATTTATCTTTAATAATAGCATATTTAATATTCGATAAATATTACGGTCCATAATGAATATTTAATAAAATATTCCAACAATCTCCCACTGGACCGAATATGCAATCGAATATCCTTAAAACTGAAGTGTGCACCAAATTGCTATTATTTCAAAGTGTGATCCGAACAATCCCGTACATTAACTATGCTAACATAGGATCAAGGCAGCCTTCGTAATCATATTTCGTTACTAGACCGAGCTTGTCACGTATGCTAACACAGTTAAATGACATGGATCAATCATGGGTGTGTAGCATGGAAATTACATGCAATGTGATCAGCACATGCCTATTTCCAACTGGTCCCAATGCGAGATCAACTGAACTTTACAGAGTGTACAGTGCAACCTTATTCTGCAGAACTTAATACAAATGCATGCATAAAGCTTTGTATATAAATAGAGCGACATAATACAAACTCCCACTGAATCCGGATATCAATTGAGACGTCTCTCAAAAGATCTTAGTTAACTTAAGTGCCGCCATAGTGGAGTTTAACACCAAATGCTCTACATTATTCTTTCACTCTGTACTTTATGTTCACAACAAAGAATCTGAATTCAATGATCTTTCACACTGATTATTCTAAGTTGTAATCTGAATAGTTTTTTTTAACCTTATCGGAAGTATTGATGTGATAGTGACGCTTACCCATATTCCTAAATCGATGCCTTATAATTTGCTAGTCTAGTGCTGACGTAGACAAATTAAGATTTATAACAAATCATGTAGGGCATCATCATAAGCGATCTCGACTTGCTGGACATCCGTTAGTGAGCATATCTCCTTAGTATTCTCTTACTTTAAATTCAATTCTGAATTTCTGAAATATTTGCACAACATGTGATATATGTACGTACTTCTGTATACATACAAAATCAACCAAAATTTAACGTGTATCACAAGTTCCATTAAGCAAATCTTTACTCCCACAGAACTGTGATATACGTTAACTGAAGTTGTACACATCTCTAATCTAAATGAGATGACTACAACAATCATTTCAAATACCATCAATTGACATAAAAATGTCACCAAATCTGTTACTTAATATTGAGTTTGAAACTATGAATTATTTTCTTAATAATCTGAAGGGAGTGAAACAAATCTCTCCCCCAAACTCAATATCCTCAAACATATGAGATTTCTCTCGCCAAAACATGATGATATTATCTTTATAATTGTGCAAAAAGGCACTCAAAGTGTTGTGCATTTATACTTAAAAGAAAATAAACTTAATAACATGCTCACCAAATATTTAAAAGAAGATTTTGACATTTCAAGATACCGGTACAATATTAATAGCACGTCGGAGGACTATGGTATTAACTGTAAGTGATATCTTGTTGTAGTGATCAAAAATTGACGATAATGTATGTGCAATAATAAGGCATCGGAGGATGCAATTATTATTCACATAAGTTAGCCAAATAATCGTCACACATTTATCACCATAGGTACACATGTAGTCACTATAGATATTAATGTGCGGAGGCCTAAATTAATTTCCATGTAAACTACACAGTACTCCAACTAACCAAATATAATAATATATACATGGATACGCCACGGAGGTGGTCAAGTATTCCACTTCAATTAAAATATTCAGAAAGTTGGCTTTAGGGTTGAACGCCAAATCTTACGATTAAATCTTAAGTAATATGGTTCCCAAAATTTTATGGTTCCCTAATAGTACAAATTAACCGAAGTCAATTTGAACAAACCAAATGAACCATAAATAATTGAAATTGTCTAATAAATCCTAAATTAGACAAAATCCAAGCATAAAATGAACCAAAATATCTTGAACCAAAAGTGAACCAAAACAAGTTTCATAATAAACCAAATTGAAGGAGTGAACCAAATCAATCCAAACAAATCGAACCGATTCAATTTGAACTGAACCGAATGGTTCAATCCTCCTACCCAAATTAAAAACCCTAAATTAAAATTTCAATCTAAACCGAAATAACATTAGTCACCTGCTGCCACCGGCCGCTTTAAAATTCCAGTGCATCTTAGTGGCTGCTTAAGGTGTGAGTTCCATCTTGTGGGCTTGATCGGTTTGACCAATACTTGATGCCACACAACATCAATGCCGGACATGTCATATCACACAAACAATGATTATTAAAATAGTTAAATTTATTACACAAAATCCAAAATAAACCTCAATTAGGGTTTCTAATAAAACTGAAGTTGCGGCCGCTAAAAGTCAGCTTCTCCGCTGATTTTTTTTGATTCCTCACATAATCCTCCGGTCGAATCAAAATAATAATAATAACAATACAACATACGTGACATCAGAAACCGATTAAATTATTTCTTAATCAAACATCTTGAACATGCTTATCACCAAATATGGTGGCGACTGATACCACTTGTTAGAACTTAAAATTATCAGAGTTGCGCAGCGGAAACATAAATAGCGTGTCCCAGGATCGTAATAGCCATATCGATGATTAAGCATAAAAAACTGAATTTGTACTAATGCGTACCTTGATGCGGAAGCTTTAATCTCACAACGGAATCCATATGCATAATAAATAATTAACTTGAAACGACAAACCTGAATTGTGTACACAGTACACCGGGTTGGTGCTTCCAGCCTAGCCGGATGTCCCTATTCAATACAATGCTGAGAGTCACAAAGTATTGAGAACATTATGGTAGACCGGGGACCATAACCCCTATTTATAGATGTACACTAGCATCTATAAACGAGATAATTACCAAATCCGTCTCTCAAAGATATTGATAATTATCTCTTTGGTATCTACATAGGATATTCCCATGACTATAATTATCACACCAAAATCTTAACCAATATTTGATCACTTAAATTGATAGATTTATCTTTAATAATAGCATATTTAAATATTCGATAAATATTACGGTCCCATAATGAATATTTAATAAAATATTCCAACAAGCCACAATCATAGCCACAGTCATTTGTGTCTATTTGTTAAAATAGTAGTTTTTTGCAAAACAAGACATTATAATGGTCGTTTTTTGAAATTGTCTGAATTAAAGTTATATACCCATGCGTCGTATGACGCGTGTTTTACAATTTCTAACGGAACAGATAAATTGGTGGTTTTCTGTTAACGGCGATGTTATAATATACTCGTTTCGAATTTTTTTTTATAATGATCAATCCCTAGATTTTATCAGTCTTGCCACTCCTGCGTCAGCATATGCATGCTCTTTATCTTCTAGTTACATATATCATTGTGTAATAATTACTAAAATGTTTTGACCGTATTATGTGGATCCATCCCACTTATAATAATTATGTCAACACATGCATACGACTTTGGCTACGTATTATATCATATGAATCCATCTATTTGATGATCATGTGAACCCATTTTGTAAAAGTTTATTGTATTTTTCAATGCATCAGATTTTATTAATGAAAAGTAGGATTTACAAATTCACTAAAATAGATGATTTCCGCGTTGGATAATAATATTATTTAAAACAACGCAATGCATTGACATACACAATTTAAACCATACATGTACGAGAATAATGTGCGACAAATGTAGACGCCTTTTTTCATATTAAGATTACGATTAGAGACATTCACATTCCATGAAGCTGGTTTATTCCTTGGTGATTAAATTTTGCTGTATATGCATATGAATAATGGAAATGGTTTGCAAATTTAGAGAATATAGTACTGTTATTATATAAATCTAACTATTTATAATTACTTTTCAGATTAATCTTAGTCCGAAACAATGTGTCAATAGATTAACGTGTCGTAGATGCAAAAGATAAATACACGTGTAAACTACGTGTGTATGCTTGTCATGTTGTGTTCGTATGATTTGTAATTGAATAATGTTCGATGAAAAGTTAATTTAAATTAACTGTATTATAAAATACTAGTAGTTTTATGCACATTAATATGCGCACATAATCTTTTTTATAATATAGTTTATAATAAGAGTGTAATTATTATGTCAAATATGTAAATATAGAGTGTAATAGGGGTAATTTGGAAAAGTGAATTGTGGCTTCAAAAGAAACCGTCAATTCACCCCTTCCCGCTTTATATATAGTATAGATTTAAAATTTGTATTATAACTAATTGAAACATTTGTGTCATAACAATATACATTAACGTTCAAATTTACTTGTGCGATTACATTTAAAAAAATATTTATACAAATAATTATTTTTTGATAGTTGATCTGATGGAGCATGAGATAGACTTCATATTAAAAAAATTAAAGAGTTAATCAAAGTTAATTCTTACATTGCAACAAAATCTTATAATTGAGAAAATAATGTTTTAAAACATGAGTTCAGTTCTCTTAAGATGATGACACGTGTTAAAACTAAGTGCACGTACAGTATGAAAAGGATCAAACGATTTGACTTTGGGCGTCAAATTTCACCCTTAAAACATAACCCTTACAAGAAAACTTAACTTACAATCCACGTTTCTTTTCTCCTCTCCTCTATTTAAGCCCACGGCTTCAACTCTTCTTCCCCTTCAAAAATCCATCAAAGCCTGCATCTCTTCTCTCCTCTCCTCGTAAACTCATCAAGAAAATCTCTACTTGTGTTACAAGAAAAGGGTTGAATGGATGAGAACACGGTGGTGTTGGTGGAGGACAAGAATGGTCAGCTGATTGAATTACCACCCGGCTTTCGATTCAATCCAACTGATGAGGAGCTCATCACTCAGTATCTGAGCAAGAAAGTTGGCGATGTCTCATTCGTTTCGATAGCTATTGGTGAAGCTGATTTCAACAAATGCGAGCCATGGGACTTGCCAGGTTTAAATATCTCTCTTTTTAACTTCACTTCCTATCAAGTTTCGATACAATCTTAGGTAGGATGTCGGTTGATTCTTAGTAGGCCAAAGCTACTACTTTTTTAATATTGATTAGGGTTGAAACGCAGCTAAGGCGAAAATGGGTGAAAATGAGTGGTACTTCTTTTTTCTGCGTGATAAAAAGTATCCAAACGGACGGAGGACTAATCGAGCAACAGAATCCGGCTACTGGAAAGCAACTGGAAAAGATAAGGAGATATTCAAAGGAGAATCACTGATCGGTATGAAGAAGACTTTGGTGTTTTATAAAGGGAGAGCTCCCACTGGAGACAAGTCCAACTGGGTCATGCATGAGTACAGATTGGAAGGCGATTTGTCCATCCACAACCTCCCGGAAACCGCAAATGTACCAACTCCGATTTCGACAATGATTATTGTTCTGAGGTGGATTTATGTATTGACATTTTTGTTTTGTTGGAGTGCAGACTGACTGGGTCCTTTCTAGGATTTTTGAGAAGAGTTTCAATGGGAAGAGTATGAATGTTCTGGGGGTTATCGATATGAGCTCGATTATGGTCCAAACTGAACTGGCCGAACTGCCTCCTCTCATGGACTTTCCCCAAGACGCTGAGTTCAAGAACTTTACTATCAGTGCTTCACCTGACGTGCCCTGCTTCTCCAATATCAACTCTTACAATTATAATCAGCTCTTGGGAATTCATCAGAATCCCATTTCGGGTTTCGGCCAGATTAATTCAGGTATGTTTCTTCATGGGAACTATGATTTCACCATTTCTATGACTGATCAAAATAATGCTGCAATGACGTCTCATTCGAACAACAACTACTGGCCATCGGGGAATTTCATGCCCGAAATAGAACTGATGAGCATGTCCCAAGAGACCGGATTGACTACTGATGTGAATGTCGGCAACATGAATAACAATGAGATATCATCCTCCGCAATGGATACGGTTAGGCCGTCATTCGAGGATATTTTAGCGGCTTCAGCTTCAGCCTCAGCCTCCGAGGTTGGACTTGTCGACCTCGACTACATATGGCCTCTCTAGAAACAAGGCAAACAGAGCAGAGCATATTTATTGATTGATATTGAAAATCCTGATTTTGAAGGCTAAGTTAAATGAAACTCAATGAGTTTTCTATTCCTAGGAATATTAAGTACACAAATTAGACACTGAAAGTTACATCTTGGTGATGTCAGTGTGAGTTGGATTATCTTATCTAAATTGATTTGTCAGCTATGCGTCACTTAAACTTTTAGCTATATGCATAAATCAAATACCGTCTAATACGTATCTCTTAATTGATCAATATAAGACAACTTATCAGCTAACTTTATTTTCATCAACATGCTTTATTAAACGCGTTATTTCATCTTCTTCGTTACTTTTTATTCAATCGAAAACATTTCACTTGTGTTTTAGCAAGAGTCGTATTGTTAGTGCACTTTTTTGTACTAAAGTTTTACAACAGAATACATTGACAAATACATGTTCCATGACATGTTCAAATATGGAAATAATTGGAAGCTCCTGCCAGTCGAGCACTACACGAAAGAGCCCCTTTTCTGAGCAATTTACAACCCTACATGGTTTGATTTTGGATACAGCTACCAAAATACCAAAATTCGATGCAATAAATGAACACTACTTTTTTTGAAAAGTAAACATTTACAAAATTTTAAATAACTGATAAACATACAATTACCACAAATGTTGACTCAATTAAGATACGGGTTCAACCAATGTGTAATTTAGTCAACTTACAGGACGAGTTTGTAAATAATCAGAAATTTGACGGCTCCTAATTTAATCTTAATTTCATCCAACGGTCCAGATCACCCAGAGCTTCGTCTCTTCAGCACTCAAAATCACTCTCGTCAATCTTTTTTCCGTCACATCGATTCGCCTCTGAAATCGCTTACGATCCTCTGATCTCCGCTTCACGGTATGATCTCTCCGCCTTCTTTCGTATCTCAATCGTTGACCATTTTTACACCAATTTAATCGTTCAATTAGATCGCTTTTGTTATCAATTTCTGGTAATTGTATGTCGAATTGTGTCCGTCGTGTAATTAGGGTTTGTGGATTTTGGATCAGTGCTGTTTTCGGACGAATCTATGAAATTAGGGTTTTAAGGCTTTTGAATTGGTGGTTGGTTTTATTTACTTATGTAATGATTTTAAGAGGAAATGTGATTTGATCTGTTGAAGTTTTTAGATGGATTGGCAAGGACAGAAATTGGCGGAACAGTTGATGCAGATTCTGCTGGTATCATTTGCTTTGGGTAGTTTCGTGACCGGATACATAATTGGGTCGTTTCAGCTGATGCTTATCATTTACGCCAGTGGTGTTCTTCTTACTGCTCTCGTTACTGTTCCTAACTGGCCGTGGTTTAATAAGCATCCACTTACTTGGTTGGAGCCGATTGAGGCTGAGCGTCATCCGAAGCCGGAGAAGCCTGTTGCTGTTGTTGGAAAGAAGAAGTCTACAAAGCAAAAATAGATGCCTGATAGAGGTATGCTAAATTGAAGCTGAATGTCGGAGATGCTGTGTTTCTTATGGCCTGGCTGATATAGATACAATGTGTTATGTGCACTTTTAAATTTGAGGATTTTTCACAGATAATTTTCTTCAGGGAAACCTGCTGAGTTTTTTCTAAATTGCCTTTCTATTTAGTATAAACCATCTGCGTGTCTGTGTGATGTTCTTCTTCTGAATGCAGAAATCATTTTCTACACTAGAATGCATAACCCTTCCTGTTGTGTTCAAGAATCACATTGTATAACCTTGCGGTGTGGCTCATCGTTAGGATGATGCCTAGAGGTTATTCGTTATGATTAGTTGTCATCTTGACTTCTCATTTGAGAGTTTGCATTAGCTGGTTGGATACTATTAACATCGATAGCGGGTAAACCATTGGATTTAGGTGTCCTTGATTTTGTGCTTGGTGACATTGCCTAGCTATTAGTCTCCTTGTTTACTCTTATTCTTTTCTCCTTAGCCCCAGCTCAGAAACCATGACCCTTCCAGCGCTCAGCTTTGCTTCAGCCTTCAGATTCTGTTTATTGCCCTCAGAATGTCCATCCTCATCATATCTTCCGACCGTGTCTAGAATACGAAACCAACATCAGTTGTAAACTGGAAACATTGCTCGACTCCTAGATTTGCAGTTATATTGCATCGATGAATGTCATTGTACGGTTGATTCATGTTAGCGCAGCAGCAGCCTTTGATTATAAATGTGGTGTCTTGGGCCACGACAGGATTGGCAACAGGACGCTTGGTACACACCAAGCGTAGATGCGTGTAGCGAAAACTCCTTTCTGACCGAGTCAAAGAACGAAATGAGCACTGAGCAGAGCGAGTACAAGAATTTAGAATTTTTCAGAAGGCCATAACACAGTTTGTATCTTCATAACAGATTGTGGACTTCAGGAAACGAATATAAGATTGATGTGCCATTCCATTACGTTTTTGAATAACAGGTATATAGAAAAAGGTGTGCATTAATCATTGAAACCTCGCATTTTCTTCGAAAACATATTCCCTTTTGCTTTTCATTAAATCTGATAGAATAAAGAGTCACTTCTTGGTTGTATTTGGAAAGATGATAAAGCATCAACAATTCCTTTGTTTCCTTTTCCTTTTGCCAGCTCTTGGATCCCTAACATTTTAAAGATGAGCCAAGTACACTTCCCCTCTTCTCTAAATCTGTCTTCTTTGTTGGCCGTAGCGGCCTTGATTCGTCTCCGTGTCGCTACGGCCTTTTATTAAGATCCCAGAACTCAGAACTCCAATTATCTGACACTGATACATAAGTTTGGTGTTGTCTACTTTATTTATTTTCTTTTATTTGGTGAACCATAATTCTCAGTAAACCATAAAAAAGCGAGTTAAGATGATGTGAGACATGATATATATGTAAAACAGTAGTACAAAATCAGTACTGTTGATTTTGATTAATCAACGGTTGAAATTAAAGTTGAATTTTAATTAAATTAAGTGGTTGGATTTGCGAAAAATACGAGGCGTATTTTACTAAAAATCTTAACCGTTGGATCATAATTAATCAATGGTCTAAATTGTGTATCATCGTCCTACAAAAAATTATCCTTCCTTCTCGAACTTTATCTTAAAAAAAGCACATTTGTTTCAATTAAATTAACGTAGATTTTATCAATATAAACATTTAATTTTAGACTTTTTCTTATTTGATTAAGTAAACGTGGAATATATTGACTTTGGAAATCAGGATACCTCATTTCCAATTTATAAAAATAAACAAAACAAATACGTTAACAATAATTATTACTAGGGCTCAGCTCGTTTAAAAATGGAGTCCGCTTCTATACATGAATTGTTCAATATGTGCTAAAAATTATCTTGTTTTAGTTTATTTCTTAACATAAAATAAATAATAAGTAAAATAGGGAAATGTTAAAGAGCATTTTGGATTATAATTCATATTGGTACAAACTATTAAAATGATAAGAATATACAAATAAATTGAATGGAAAATATATAATAAAAATTTGATTCACCTACCCTTAACTAATGTACAAAAATGAACTATTCATCGCTTGAACGCTACTAAAAGTACAAATTATTTGTTATGTAAATGTGATTTACAATCTCGATTGATTTGATTTATAATATTTCAAAAATGATAGTTAAATGATAAATCATCAAAACACAAGTTCACTCGACCAATGAAGATAAACAATTTAATTTTTATTTTTTTATACAAAAGTTTCATTTTAAAGCCATAAATTAATTCTCTATATTGACATATATTTTGTTAATGAGTGATTTAAAGAAGACAAACTAATTTATGTGAAACTAAAGAACAACATTTATACCGTTGATAACCGTCATTCTTCAATCCCATATTATTTAATATTTATTTCAATTTTAATTAAACACTACTTAACCAAATTTCTGTAAAAAAATATATGGATTTTTGGAACCTCACGCTCAACCTTTTTATTTTCGGTTAATTTGGTAAAAAGAGATAGAAAATGATTTAAGAAAGACAAACAAATTTATGTGAGATAGACATTCTGCTACCACTCATTTTTTGTTTATTAACTTTAATGTTAATTAACAATCAATTTAATATAACGCATTGTATTGACTTTAATAAATAGTAAAAATAAATCTCACCATTTCATTAAAAATTTTAATTCTCTTATTATTAAACACTTGTCACACCTCAATTTTTTTATCCATTTTAATTAATATATACTCTTCTGTCCTATTGAAGTGAATGTTTTTTGGATGTTTCAAAATATAGTGAACGTTTTCATAAATATATATTCTCATTTTTCTTTTTATACTCACACTAATTTCTCTTTTATAATTTATTTTCATACTTTTTAACTTCTTTCATCATTTATTATCAATCAAATCATATTCAATTTATCTCTCACAATTATCAATTTATCTCTCAAATCATTTATTTATTTATTAGCTTCACAGTTCACACTTTCACTGATTTGCATATTTTTCTTAAGAGTAAGGATCAGGTAAAAAGTACATTTTGGTTATAAAATATAAACAGATCTCGATCATCAAATAATCAGATCCGACGGCTATTGATTTTGGGATCGAAATATAATTAATTGAAACATTAAATACAAGATTTTGATTTCAAAAACTCAGAAAGGGTAGATTAGTCCCCCAAAAAAAATAAAAATCAGGCGATTTTGAAATTGCTAAAATTTAAATCAATTTGAGATCCCTAAAATCATGGTTTTAGATTCAGTTTTGATTTGATTTGAGCATTGATTTCGCAAATCGATAACAAAAAATTCAGCTCCGAGATAATGCGTGAACACCCCAAACCATCATTAGCTCACTCTCGGTCGGCGATTTTGAAACCCTATATTGCTTTTATAAACCTTAAGTCGGTAACGTTGAGTTTGTGTATCGATTAGTTATATGTCATGTAGATTTTCAAAGTCTTTTATGTTTGCAAAGTTGCGACATCGCCGCGGTAATAATTCCAAGAAGATTTGGGTAGAAATATGGTAAGTCGCTTACTATTTCAGTTTATTAACACTCGTTTACGCATGATTCAGTATCTGACCACATATGATTCATGAATCATATTGCAGCAAATCATGAATCATGCGTAGAATCATGTTTCAGATTCTGTACATAAATATTTTGCGAATAAATATTATCACTCATTGTCATTGATTATTGATTGTTTTTATGTGTTGCAACAGAATGTAGGAGCAAGAGTAGAAGGGGGAGACAAACGCTTATTGAAAAAAAGAGTTGACATCGTTATAATATCAGTTATTATATAAGAGATACATATTTTGATGAAATAGTGTATTATAAGTGTATATGATTCATCATTTATTGTTATATGATTCATAAAATGTTATAAATAATGTTACCTATAATATGAAACTCATGATTCATTATTTGCTATGTTATGATTCATGAATCAAAGGTGTACAATGTATGGATCATACGAAAAATATATATTATTAATACGAAAACAGACCCGTGTAAATTCGTAAAACTGAAATAAATCTATTGGAACATCAATGGTAACAAAAACAGATAAGAAACTAAACTTTTCAATTATAAGACATCTATGATTCATGATTTGCTATAATATGATTCATGAATCAAATATAGTCAAATAATGAACATATATTAAAATATTATGATTATATAACATACGACGAGTGCAATGACTTTTCTAATCAGACTTTTATAATTAATTAATTAATTCTGATGAAGTGAAAGTCGTTGATAATATGATGAAGGGAATCAATTGATAATCTGACTTTCTTAAACAATTAATAGATTTGAATGTTTGTTACCATAAAATAAGGGATTGAATCTAATTAATATATTTGTAAAATATATTATAAAGTATATTTCCATTATTGCCCTTTTGTCATTAAATATATTAATTAATATGATTTTATTGTAACTGTTAGATGTATTTTAATGGACGGTCTAGATTTGTTTGCATTTTATAACCAAACTACCACTTTTCATTTGATTCATTCTCTTTTCCTTAATCTCCATGTCCAATTTTCACTTTCACTATTTTTCATATTATCATACTTTTTAAATTCTTTCATATTTACTATCTTTACACTTTCATATTTTTTCATATTTTTCATATACCAAACATTCACGATAATAGAGGACAATAAAGTATTTCATAATAATTAAAAAATTGGATAGACATTGTGGCTTCGAAGAAGTAACAAGTTATTTGATAAAGTTCGGTTAAGTTTTAGAGAGACATGTAATTTGTGTGAAAAAGAGGGACATCATCTCAATTGATTTAATTGATCTAGCGGTTGAGATTAAAGTTGATTTTAATTAAATAGGACAGTTAGATTTGCAAAATGAATGGGTGGTTGAGATTGACGGTTATTAATTTTAACCGTTAGATTTATAGAAATCAACAGACAAGATGATGTCCCCCATCTCATAAAAATTTATGATCCTCCTAGAATTTTATCCTGATAAAGTTCAAAATAAACAAATAACTTTAATGATACGGAGAGATTTAATCTTTTTTATTAAAAATAATATAGTGATTAAGATTTAATTAAAATAAATTAATAAATATGAAGGGATGATTAGAGAATAACGTTTTAGATAAGCATATCAGAATGAATAAAACATAAAAAGTAAAAACAACACAACACATAATTACGAGGTCTCTCTTTTTCTCTCTCTGCCGAATCAGACTGCCATTAAAGCACTACTCATTGAAGCGAAGTACACCAAGGCCTCTGAAGTCCGATGCTAAAAAGATGAAATGGGATGATGTTAATGAGGCCCGGAACAGCAACCCACGAGCGCTTCTGTGAAGGTAACAAGTTTTGATCGGTTCAAGTTTTCATCTTTTTTTTGTTTTTTGGGTTGCCGGAATTCATCTCGTACTTGGTCTCTTGTTTGTGTGAAAAGGGTTGTTTTTGTGTGACCCGGTATGTGGTAAAGTATAGATTTTTAACTGGTTAATCGTGTTGGGTTTCAAGGGTTTGAGGTTGGAATTGATTCAGGACATTTGGGCTAGGGTTGGATTTCAGTGTTGGATTTGGGGTTTGATTAATTTGACGTGGTTTTTTTGGGTTTTTATCGACTGTGGTTGTTCTGATCTTGTAAAAAGGTTGAATCTTGGTAAACTTCTCTTGAGTTCTCTACTGATTTTGACTGAATTGACTTGTCTAGGGATTCTTTCGCCTTACTTAGATTTGGGTCTTCTTGATTTACGAGAGCGGTGGACTTTTCTCAGTTTAACTTCTAGCGCTAGAATTGATTTTGGAGGATTACAGATAGTTTGGTGGAATAGTGGATACATCACTTTGGTCTATGGTTGCCGAGATTGACTTTCGAGGGACTTTGCCAGCTTATTGAGAACTTGACAGTAATCTTTTGTTGGAAAATATGCTTAAACTGTTAATTAGCAAGTTCCTGCACAAATCATCCAAGTCAAAGGAAAGTCACAAGCTCAAGGGATCACAAGCCCTGTCGTCTGATTCTAATGTGACTTCTAAAAGGAAGGATTTATGGGGCAGCATATCTACGGAGCCAAACAGCATACTTCACCGGGGTATCCACATAGAATCCTTGTCTAGATTTGATCAGGATTCTAGAATCTCTGACAGTGTGATGTCCTGGCCAAATGGTGATTTTTCATTACCCGTTTATGAGTCATTGCCTAACTTCAAGGATGTCCCGAGTTCTGAGAGGCCAGCTTTGTTCTTTCGGAAACTGGCTATGTGCTGTGTTATATTTGACTTCAATGATTCAACAATGGATTTCAGAGAAAAGGAGATCAAGAGACAGACGTTGCAAGAGGTTGTGGATTACGTCAACTCTGCCAATGAAAGCTTCTCGGAAACCATCCTTCACCATATCACTAAGATGGTGTCTGCCAATTTGTTTAGATCATTCCCTGCTCAGACTCGAGATACGAAAACCATCTCAGCGTTTGACGCGGAAGAGGAGGAGCCAGTGATGGATCCTGCATGGACGCATTTGCAAATTGTTTACGAGCTATTACTGAAGACGGTTACTTCCTCAGAAACAGATGCAAAGTTAGCTAAAAAGTACATTGACCACTCTTTTGTCCTCAAGTTGTTAGAGCTGTTTGATTCCGAGGATCCCAGAGAAAGAGAGTATCTAAAAACCGTTATGCATCGAATATATGGAAAATTTATGGTTCACCGACCATTCATCAGGAAGGCAATTAACAACATATTCTACACTTTTATCTACGAGACAGGGAAACATAACGGAATAGCAGAGCTATTGGAAATCTTGGGAAGCATCGTGAATGGATTTGCTCTGCCGTTAAAAGAAGAACATAAACTGTTTCTTGTGCGAGCCCTTATTCCTCTGCACAAACCGAAGTGTTTGGCCATGTACCATCAGCAGCTATCGTTCTGTATAACCCAATTTGTGGAGAAAGACAATAAACTTGCAGATGTTGTTGTCAGGGGTCTATTGAAGTTTTGGCCAATTACTAACAGCTCGAAAGAGGTCATGTTCATAAGTGAGCTGGAGGAAATATTACAACTAACTCAACCTAATGAGTTTCAGCGCTGTATGATACCGTTATTTACCCGCATTGGTTGTTGCTTGAACAGTCCACACTTTCAGGTAAGCTTCTTTGGATTTCTGCACGTATATTTACCGCGTGTTGCATTTATCGTGCAGGTTGAAAGCTTATTATTGTTTTAATTTAAAGATTCACAAAACTTTGGCATCATAAGATTCATTCTTTGTTTGCTCGCTGTAGGTGGCCGAGAGAGCTTTATTTCTATGGAACAGTGAGCACATCGAGCATCTGATTAGGCAAAACCGCGATGTTTTACTACCTATTGTTTTCCCAGCGCTGGAGAGAAATGCCCTGAATCACTGGAATCTAGCAGTCCAAAACTTGTCAATGAATGTGCGTACAATTTACTTTGATCTTGATCCTGACCTGTTCAAGGCATGTTTGCAAAAGTTCCAAGAAGATGAACAAAATGAAATTGATATCAAAGCTAGACGGGTATCTACATGGCAGAGGTTAGAAGAAATGGCTGCAAAGAAAGGTACAGTCAAAGAAGCTGTACTGGTTCGCTAACACCTGCTTTGCTCCCTTCGTGGTTACTTCATGGTGCTGAAAATAGCGGGTTAGTTCCGAATAACCTTAGTTTACTAGACTGCAGATTGGGAATGGTTAATATGTGGATATAACGGAACCCGTTGGTTCTAAATGAAACACTTGATTCCCTAAATAGCAATAGCTATCCTTAACATTGCATATGCATATAATTCAGTTAAGAGAGACCTTTTTTTATTTTTTTCAGCTGACGAGGTCAGCGATGGGGTGGCAGTGGATGCAGGTGAACAACATGTTATGCATTATGAGACACTAGTTAAGACATCATCAGTTAGTGTATCAGTAGGATATGTAACTAGTGTGATATCTCCCAACACAAGGTAGGTAAGCTCAGCTCAGCTCAGCTCAGCTCAGCTCAGCTCAGCTCACTGGATAATAACTTGAAGAGAAATGAACAGTGTCAGCTATGGAAAGACTTTGATCCATCATGGGACAGCCAGGTGCCTCACTCCACCAGTCAAACCTCAGAGCATCATATAGATGCACAGGAACATTAGCCATGAGATCAGACTCATTGGAGTGATGCAAATCATACAAATCTTCACTTTCATCCCTCTGAAATTTATAGTCCTTTCCAAATGCTACCAATGCCAGCTCACTGTCAGCATGCTCAAACCTGTTCTTATGAAACTTACTCACATTTTCATAATGACTGTTTCTTGTCTCTCCACTCCAAGAGTTCTTTTCCATAATGTTAGCATCAATATTTGCAGACTTCATGTCTGATTCCACTGATTCACCAACTCGAATCTTCTTATTCTGAAGTTTAAACAATTTAGATTTGGTGTCTTTAACTTCAAGATCACCAGTGCAGTATATATTACTGCTAGAAGCTCCATTTTCCGCATTCATAAGTTTTCTGGAACTTATTTCTCGAGCTCCGAAATATATTTCCTCAGCATTTGTCGATATGTCAGAATGTTTTACAAGACAGAAATCCACATCAAGATGATTGGATATCTCAAATGGTTTATCACCATTCTCCCTCTGCAGCCTGCTCAAGTATAACCTATATTTCTGCAAAAGGAAAATATTTTTTTCATCAATCAGAATGTCAGAAACATCGAAAACGAAACAAAACAAGTAAACTTGAATTACCTGTAAGTGGCTGGCAACATTTTCTCTAGTTAACCATGGAACATTCATAGAATCAAGTATTTCTTCGGTCTGATTTCTGCAAAAAAGTATAACAGAAATAAATTACATAAATATAAAGTTAAGTATCCTGAAAATGAAAACTTAAGTTTAAGGCTCACTTTCAATCCCAATCATTTTTACAGCCTTGACAAACTTCTGATGAAGTTCGACGGTCCAAACCACTCTAGCTCGCTTTGCAAATGCATCGCCGAGTTCTGTACTGTCAATGTTTTTGCAGTCAGCATCTTTTCTTTTCCTTGTAGGACTTATTTCATTCAGATAGTTGTGCACTGCAACAGATTGAGTTTGCTCACTCCCATTTCTCATCATCTGAATAACTTCATCAAAATTTTGTACATCATTGATCCTTTTTCTTAACACATGCTGCCATATGTTCCGCAACTCCTTCATTCTTATCGGTTTTAGTAGATAATCGCAGGCTCCGTGCTGAACTCCTTTCATCACCCTGCTTGTTTCTCCATCAACAGACATCACTGTTGCAAAATTATTAGTCCCTTTGAATGATAAAAATATGAATCTGAAATTTTGAAGGAAAATAAAAAAACATACTGATGACAGGAAGATCCATCTCTAGTCCAACATGTTCTAACAGCTTAAAGCCATCCATGTCAGGCATGTTGACATCACTGATAACAATGTCGAATCCATTCTTTCGTTCACGGAGTATGCTTAATGCCTCCATTGCTAGGCAACATGTGGTTACTGAAAACAACCATTCATGTATAGCACGAAAGAACTCGGATCAAACTCTATATTCCAAAATCCAAATTACATACTGAAAGTGAAACCTATTAGATTCCAAGCTTTCAGACACTCAGATTTCGATAAAATAAAAAAACTAAAACATCATTTTCTATTTTCCTTAATATGAAAATCATCAATAAAGACAACATTTGATGTCAGAAAACTGATCATAGCCAACAATTTCCCCAAACCATCCAAAAATCACTAACAAATTTGTCTGAAATAAACTCCAAAAATCACCAAGTAGACTAGTTCAATTTCTGTACAAAGTGGATGACAAAAAGATAAAAACAGACCTTCATAGAAGCATTTTTTGAGCATCTTCTCCAAGATTTTAAGCCAGGTGAGATCGTCGTCCACAACCAGAACGCGCAGACCAGACGGAAACCCATCGCCGCGAGAGGAAGCAAATCCGGCGTTGTCCATCATAAACTACCAGCCAAGTGAGTTGAAGAACTCAATCTTTTAAGTGGCTGTTTGGAATATTCTTAGTTACACAAGTAATGGAACAAAGAATAACGAATTTTGGCGCTCGTTAGTTAACGGTTTAGTACTCTCGGCGCACGTTAGAACTCTTAAATAACCCTAAATCTCATATTTCATCACTACAAAAAAATGGAAATGAAGAAAAAAGCTTTGTTAGAATATAGTTGAGGTTCCAATTACACACACAATGATTGGTTCAATCATTTTAGTAGTGATTCTTTATGTCTTATGATAATGTTTCTTAGAAATTCAAGTCAAGTGGTGATAATGTGAAAGTAGCTTTGAGACACAAACATGATAGATTAGATGAAAATGTATGAAAGCAAATAAGCAATATGTAGAAGCCAAAATGGGCTCAAAAGGTGACAATTCCCACTAGCTAAAAGCACATCCTCTATATGTATTCTTCAACAAAATAATAGAGTAGAGAAATAATGATTGGACATGAGATGGAAATGAGGATGAAGCATTTTTCTCCAATTTGAGAGGATGAAGATGAACAACTCAAATGTCACTTGTTCTTAAGTGCAATGTTTCTTTTGTTTATTTTAACAAAAAGGTTAAGAGGATTGTGAACATTTTGTGTTAAATTAGTGTTCCATTTTCTCCTTGTAAAGCATGATGCTTGATCATCTAGTTTCCTTTTTTTGTTCTTTTCATCTTTTTTGACAAACCATTTTACACATACTTTCTAGATTGGTGCTTAGAGCACATTGATGTTTTTGGAAATTGAAAGTGATATAAAATGCATTTGCTAAATTCTTTACTAACTGACACATTAAGTGTTAATTTTAACCGCCGCTCTGATATCAGAATACATTAATTCACTGAACATTGTTGATCAAAACTATGAAAGTAATCTTATTTGTGTTTTTCGTATTTCAATCTTAAAATTATTCTTAATACCGATTAAAAGTTAAATAATTCTCAAACTCAAGTCAGACATTCACTTAGGAGGTTTTGAAACAATCACCTATTCGATCAGACTCCAATTTTAGTGCTAAATTTATAGTAAGAAATTCATTTTTAGCATTCAACATTTTTAGTTTTCTTTCTTTATCTGTACTATCTATTCATAATTGATTGATTGATAATAACACTAAAATTAAATATTTCAATAGCAACAAAATAAAGAAAAAACATTGAACAGCCAAACTAAGCTGTGCAGCAGCTCCAACACCAAAACATACCCCAGGCCCAACAACCTAACAACGCGGCGTTTCACAACCAATCCATCCAACCCGATCCAACTTCCCATTGACACGTGTCACCTTCACAGCTGCACGATCACTAAACAACAAAACAATCCCAACCGCTCAACAGCGAGACATGAAACCTATCGAAGTGGATAAGAACGAGGTTGGTCCACGTGTACTTCACGTAATTCAAAACATCCACCGTCAACGGAACGCAAACACTGCTTCTTCATCATCAATCGACGGCTGCTGCTTCGTCCATTTTCCAAGACGATTCTTCCCACACCCTGTTTATGATCTTTAATATCCTCCATAAAGCTCCAAACTTTTTTCAGATTGAGCGGCGATTTGAATTGCATGATTAAGGGTTTTGGGTATTAGGGTTTGTGAAAAATGGAGATGATGCTGTACCAAGTGGGGAGGGTTTCGTATCAAGATTCTCTCCAAGTTCTAGAAGCTGATATTCAGCACGCTAACGCGCTGTATGCCCCCTTAATTTTTGATTGTGTTTGTATTTGTATTTGTTGTGTGTTTCAGTTTCTGAGGTTTAATTTGACACTTTGAGAATTAGTGAAATTCATTCTGATCAATTTGATTTCCAATTTTTGGGTTTAGGGTTTTGTTTGCTCATTTGTTGTTAGTTACTTATTTTGGCATTTGTGGTTTCTGGGTTTTTGTGGTTTTCGTATGTTATAGCTTGTCAGATTTTTGTGGATTGTATTAAATTTAGGGGTTACGATTATTTGGTGATTGAATTTGGATGTTGATGATTGAGATAGCTGTTGGCATCATTGGATCAATATCTGCATTACAATTTATGTATTTGTTTGATTATGGTAGAGTACATTTCTGAAATGGTGTTGACATTGTTGTTCTTATTTGCAGGGCCGCCACGATTCCTACAGCTAAAGGTGGCACGCGTCTTCAGATGAAGTTGGTCTACAATCATATGGCTCCAATTTTTCTATTTCTGCTTCAGTGGCTAGATTGTTCTTGCACATGCTTATTGCCACGATATTTCAATCTTTTCATGTTCTTGTCTATAAGGTTGGTGGTTGCTAGCTTGGTTTTTATACGGAATTAGAATTTATATCAGATTTTGTAGTGCTTTTGATATCTAATTTGGTTAGTTCTTCTTCAGGTTTGTGCAGATAAGAAGTCCACTATATCGCGTTATGGGCGGAAGGCTTCATAAAAGATTTTTATTGTGAGAAACCGCTTTTTGTGGACTCATATTAGTTACTATGTTTGGAATATATCAATGTCTAATTTTTCGATTGTGCTATCCTCAACTGCAGCTGTTATATTGCCATCCCTACAGCGTCTCCATGGTGATTTAGCATTGCTGGAAAATTGTAGCGATAAAAAATTAGGTGTAGATATTGTCGTAAGAAGAAAATTGAATATGGGTATAGCAAAATGGATATGGAAAGGGAAGAAGAATGTGGTATTTGTTTAGAGCCCTGCACCAAAATGGTGCTGCCCAACTGTTGTCACTCTATGTGCATCAACTGCTATCGTGATTGGTAAGCCTCTCTAAGATATCACTTAAATATTTAGCAAGTTAAAAGATAAAGCCAAATCAACATTGTCTGATTATGTATTGCTATGCTGAACTCTAGGAATGCAAGATCAGAATCTTGCCCATTTTGTCGAGGAAGCTTGAAGCGTGTTAAGTCTGAAGACTTGTGGGTTCTCGCTGGTGGAGACGACGTTGCTGACACTGAAACGGTCACCAAAGAGGACTTACTGCGGTTCTACCTTTACATCAACAGGTTGCCAAAAGATTTTCCAGACGTTCTCTCACTGGTGTATAATGATTACCTAATCTGATAACGATAAACAAGTGTACATATTATGAACTGCTTGTGTTGCCACAGCTCAGCACACATCTGCACATATTGTGCATTTCAAGGAACCAAATAAAAGCTCCCAGTCCCATGTTGTCCATTTCAATGAGCCTCTAATGAAAACTTTCAAACCATAGTTTTTGATGAGATATGAGCCTAAATTGCTAGGATGTTGGCTTGGTGGTGATAAACACCCATTTGATCTGCTTACTGAATCGATATATGTTTGATCCGCTTACCGAACCGATCATATGTTTGATCCGCTTATTGAATCAATCACCAGTTTGATCCAAATTGCAGATTTAAAGTCATAGTACAAGATTCAGTAAATAACTAACAATTTTCATTCAACTAGTCGATAAGACAATCGAGTATTGGAACCAAAATTCCATATAATTGTAACTCATTGGCTTGTTCAGATCAAGATTTAACTAAATCTATTTCAATTTCATCGGGTCGGGAATCAATTTGGTCGTCGAGACGGGTCGGGAATCATTTAGGTCGTCGGAAACGGGTCGGGTGTTACCTAACAAAACACGTCCGACCCGCCATTCTGTGCAGAATCCTGATTCGGATCTTTCCGAAGCAACCTAGGAGTTTCCAACGCTCTGTCGAGCACCGTTTTCATGGCGAGTTTACTCCCAATTCGTCCCTTTTCTCCACTCAGGCATCACCCTGAAGCTTCTAGAAGATGCATACACCAGTTTGGCGGCGGTAGTTTGTGGTTGAAACGGGGTCGGGTTCGGAGTGGAGGAGCGGTGATGTTAGGGTTTAGCCCGCCGGAGTTTTTATTTAATTCTGATGGTATAGAGGGGCTGAAAGAGGCGTTGGTGAGAGCTGAAAGTTTGATTTATACAGTGGCTGATGCTGCAGTTTCATCATCGGATGCAGTTGTGAGTGGTGGTGGTGTTGGGGTTAAGCAGAACGGTGATTGGCTTTCTGGGATAACTTATTACATGGAGAGCGTTTTAAAGGTGTCTGCTTTTTTCCGCAGGATGTTTTTGAGTTTAAAGAGTATAACTTTTTTATCTATAGTACTTTGGCTATGGAATAGATGTGAAGGGGTTTGAAGCTTTAGGATTTTAATCAGAACTTAATTAAGCGAATAGAAAATGGATTTGATGTGAGATGTTTTACAGAGAAAAATGAAATGTTGAGGCTTCCATGATTTGTTAATTTCTCTTTTCTGCTCCGTGTTCATTGGCATCCTTGATTATGTTATTCCATAGAAAGAATAAGCTGTCTGTTGATATGTAGTTATCAAAGTTG
This sequence comes from Sedum album, assembly GCA_006409495.1. NCBI lineage: Eukaryota > Viridiplantae > Streptophyta > Magnoliopsida > Saxifragales > Crassulaceae > Sedum > Sedum album. The sequence goes on from QZGG01000109.1 coordinate 277,807, forward strand.
TCAAAGGAAACCAACATTTTGTTAGTTTATTGATTCAGTTGTTATGGGTAAAACTACAAGATGATACTGATTTATTTATCAATGAGCAGTTTTCGGATTCCATTTATCGTGAAATTTTGAATTCTGATTGAAATTGTGTTACAGGTTTTAAAAGATGGCCTGTCTACTTTGCATGTTCCGTACTCGTATGGTTTCGCCATCATACTACTTACAGTTCTGGTTAAGGCAGCAACATTTCCATTGACAAAGAAACAGGTATGAGTATGATTCCGTTGACACAACTCCGATAACTTCACTAACGTAATCATGGACTATTATCATTTTTCGCTTCCACTTTTTTATAAAATACACTCAAGGATCTAGTTATTGTGCATTAAAGAACAGAGTAGTGCTCTTTTGAGACCTTTACTGTTGGGTGAGACCCTGAGACCCCAATCATGGCCGTTGATTGTGTTTGCTTTTGGGGTCCAGATTGTGCCACGTGGAGGTGAGAGAACAAAAGCAGAAATTTCTCTCACCCCCGATTTCGAATTTCTCTCACCTCCACGTGGCACAATCTGGACCCCAAAAGCAAACCCAATCAACGGCCATGATTGGGGTCTCATGGTCTCACCCAATAGTAAGAGTCTCAAAAGAGCATTACTCTTAAAGAACATGTATACTGGCCATACTAAACTTGAATGTGTTAACGAATGAGTTTTAGTGGAAATGCAAGTTAACTCTCTTGAATTCTAACGTGGCCGATGAAGTATGAAAGTATTTCAAACAATGAGAAAGAAGTTAATCAGCTGTCAGTTTATGTGAAAATAGGTAGAATCTGCAATGGCCATGCGATCCTTGGCACCCCAAATAAAGGCTATCCAGGAACGATATGCAGGGGATCAGGTAAAGTTCATCGTTTGATATCTCATCGCCTCGAACAACAAAGCTCATATCCTTTTTATTTTTGCCATTTCCAGGAAAGAATTCAGCTAGAGACTGCACGGTTGTATAAACTTGCCAACATAAACCCCCTAGCAGGTTTTAGAGATTATCGCTAATTTTCCATTTCGCACTTCTGCATATATTTAATATATGAAATTTGAATTTTGCGACTTCCAATTTATTTTGGACATGAACATCGGTCACCTTCATGTCTTCTTGTATCAAATCTATGATTCATTCCTTGTTCTAGGTTTACATAATTTCCTTTTGTATCTTCAGGATGTTTGCCGACACTTGCAACCATACCTGTGTGGATTGGATTGTATAGGGCCCTCTCTAATGTGGCCGATGAAGTAAGATGCCATCCCGCTCTTTCATTTAAAGTCTTTTCCCAATTTTTCGTCTGTTTGGTTCTATTAGTGAAATCAATTTGAGCATTTTAAGTAACTGTTAACTCTATCATTATCTGAAGGGACTTCTTAGTGAAGGTTTCTTCTGGATCCCATCTCTTGCGGGGCCAACTACAATCGCTGCTAGACAAAATGGCAGTGGCATCTCTTGGCTTTTCCCTTTCGTAGTAAGTTCATGCTCTGTCTGGATTCTGTATGATTCACACAATATTCTGAAACAGTTTTTTTAGTTTGTTGTTATTAAGTTGTTCACTCCGCTCATGTGTCTTGTTTCTCTTGTGCATTCTGCGGCTGATATTATTTTTGTGCCGCACCTCTTTTTTAGGATGGTCACCCCCCACTTGGATGGCAGGATACTTTTGCGTACCTTGTCTTGCCTGTTTTGCTTATTGCATCTCAGTATATTTCTCTGCAAATCATGCAGCCCTCCTCACAGGTCAGTATATTGTTCTCTATGTAATTATATAATGGCAGACACCAATTAGTCAGACCGGGTGTTTTTTGCGTGCAGAGTAACGATCCAAACATGAAGACTTCTCAAGCAATAACAAAATTTCTACCTCTTCTGATTGGTTACTTTGCTCTTTCAGTCCCTTCTGGGCTGAGCCTTTACTGGTGAGTTGATTGCGTGTGTGTTTGAGGATATATGATGTAACTGTGCAGTAAGGCTTTTTTTGTAAAAGTTTTCGTTGTCCAAAGCTGCACAATAAGCTATTTATAGCTATTTTAATTTTTCTGTAAACTTTTCATTTATTATGTCCAATTTTTCGGCTGTTAGGCTGACAAATAACATTTTGAGCACTGCACAACAAGTCTGGCTTCAGAAGTTAGGTGGTGCGCAAAATCCTGTAAGCAAGCTCAACGATGTCATCAAAGTGGAGGAATTACAAATTCCCAAACCCACATTGGAGCCAAAGGCTAAAGTAGAGGCAACTCGGCAAGCCATAAAATCAGTTCCATCAGGCCCGAAACCTGGTGAAAGGTTAACTCGGCTTTATTCCCGCTCCTTCACCTTCTCTTTTTAACACTACATAGACTCATGCCTGTTGATGTATTGCAGATTTAGACAAAATTGAAAGAGCAAGAGGCCAGGAGAAAACGATTACAAGAAGAAAGGAGGATTCAGGAAGAAACATCAGGAGTGCTAAGTAATGAAAACGGGGCATCAACGAGCAAGACAGAAAGTAATGCAGCTCAATCTCAAACTCCTGAAAGTCAAGATCTGGAAATTAAAGACCATGTTAAAAAGGTAAAAGGCTAGTCCTCAAGAAATATAGATCGTTGAAATACGCTTTGCAGCTTTTAATTCTTTGGTATGTCTTAATTGACTGAAACTATCACAGGAAGCAGTTCAAGTACCAAATGGAGTATCCCCTGAGAAGGAAGCATAAGCTCATCTCAGGGAAACAATGAAAGATCGTAGCGAGCCTAATTAATAAATTCTCGGCAAGTTTCTTAGAATCCAGTCAACCTCATCCTTACAAGTTACACGAAACATTTTCATAGCTTCGTTTTTTGTGGGATTATGATCACAGGTTTTCAATATGCTAGAATCAAAGCCTTTGATTCAATACAGTTAAATCACACTCAGAAAACAATACCCTTTGTCAGGGTCTATACTCAGTTTCAGTTCAAGAACTGAAAATGAAGATGTTATATTTTCTTGAAGCTTATTTTAATTCGAAAACCTAGCACCAGATCAACTGATGTGCATGTGCCCTTTTCGCATTTCGGATAACATTAGCTTATATATAAATGTGAAATTATAAGGTAATTAGAGAGTGAAAGATTCTGTAAGGATATGTACTTTTAGAAAGACGAAAGGATATGATCTTAACTATTAATTTTTATATCAATTCAACGGTTGTTATCGTTAATCATCAATCACTAAACCGTCCGAATTTTTTGCAAATTTAATCGCACAATTAATTAAAAATTAATTTTAATTTCAATCATCGAATTAATCAAATCAGTGGTCAATATTACGTCATTCTATCTCACAAATTTATATGTCTCTTTAGAACACAATAAAATAAAAATATTACCAAAATACTATATTATTTTACCTTAAACCTTTATATGAAACCTTTATACGAGTTAAGTTGGTTTATGCTGAAAAATATACAAATTATATTGTTTTAATTATACGAGTTAAGTTGGTTTATGCTGAAAAATATACAACTCGAAATCCCGCCGCTCTCCTCCGTTCGGAATCAATCGGGACTTAATTTAGTCGATGAAACGGGGTTTCCCCCGCTGAACGTTCATCAGAGAATTTGCACTAAATTGTGCCGTTTTAGTTTTCAAGTCGGCAACCCCAAAATTCATTACCACCACTTTGTCGAATTTCTAGGGTTTGAACGTCGGCCGCAATTCATTGGAGCCGGGCTCATGTTGAAGATCTTGGCACCCTCTTTTAACCATTTTGGATTAAGATTCCTATAATTTGAAAGTTCCAACCTTTGACCCTCTTGTTTATCTTAAGCTGCTAGATAATGTAAGTTGCCATTTATCCCTTTTGAGTTGATGTTTATTGTCATATTTGCTTCTGTAGATTTGTTGTTGTGATTGCAGCCTTGTAGTTTTATGCTGTTTGAATAACTCACTAAAGATCTTTCCTTTTTCTTCTATATCAGTGGTTAGTTGAATTTTTGGTTTTCTTTTTTATCAGGGGTGTGTAGAATTGCAACCTAGTTTTCCACGAGATATTGATGGAATAAAGGCTGACCCTAATCCTGATTGGACTTTTGATGAACTTCTGAAGGAGCTCAGGTCATTGGACTTGAAGCTTACTTCATCTTCTGCGCTCGGTCCCTTTCCTTTTACCAAGAAAAAAATACGGTTGGGATAGGTTCATTTTTTGATTTCTGATGTTTTATCTGTTTGTATTGTAGGCAAGTGTAGTAGTTGATAATTTTTGCTCATATTTTTTCAGGGATGTTTCTGCCATGACGGGTGAAGGAAAACCATGTGCAAGTTTTTGTATGCGGGTATCTGATGAAGAATTTGAGATTACTGATAGTGATGAGGAAACTATTCTCAAGAATTCTATAGTACCAAGGCGGTTCGGATGTGATGATCTCTATTTGAGGTTTGAATCAAAAAGCAACTCTGGTCCCAAGTATAACTGTCAAGATAATGCACTCATGTTCTACAAATGCATGTGGTTATGTGTGAATTGTGATAGTAATGGAAAATGGTCTTATTCTTTCATTCAGTGACAGTGATGATGAAAATGATTCAGCTTCGCAACATCAATCCAATTTGATGGAAAGAGTAGGATTGTTTGAAGGTGCATTGTTGGAGCTCACCCATGAACATGATCTTGAGCTTAAGGTATGACATGACGAATCTTTTTATGTAACATTTTTCAGATAAATGAGTCTTTATGATCAGAATTCGCAGTTTAAATTTACTAAAAAACTTCATCATTGGAAATATTAAACGTGGTACTCGAGACATAAGCTACTGTTTATTTATATCTGCATTGTATTCAAATGCAACGAGGTTATAACTCTTTCACTGTTTAATGCATAGGAAAATGTGCGTAGTCAAGTTACGGCACTTGAGATTGACCTCTTGAATGAATACGAAAGATGCTCCTCTGCGGTTATTCAGATCCAAAAATACAGAGATGCACGGCGTGAACTGGACAGAAGATTTGATACACAATATAACCGTAAAATGTGAGTCGCTATGTTGTCGTATAGTTTCTTATATAATGAGCTGATCAGTAATTATCTCTGCTTTCATTTTATGTAGTGCCGAAGTTCTTGACAGTCACTTGACCACTATTCAGCGTGACCATGAGCTGAAGTCTCAGATAGAAGAAAGGAAAATTAGGAGTGATGCAGCCTATGAGGAGGCAAAAAGGAAAGAAAAAGCGCTCCAGTTGGAGAGACTTAGACAAGAAAAAGCTAAAGTTGAAGCAGAGGTACAGAAATTCCCTCATTAGGTTAGCTAGTGAAGCCCACATTAGATGTATACTAAGCGTGGTTAGGTTCTCACTTCTTGTCATGTACAAATGACAGAATTATTTGTTTTTCCAATATGTGTACTTCTTCGTAAAGATTGCTTATCTGTATACACCTGTGGTAAACTAGTCATTGGAATTTCTTGATCCAAGCTAGCCTACTTATTCAGTTGATTCATGGCTTGTCCATTCCTGCTTGGTTTTCTCTCGTTATACATGCAAAAATCTATCTAGGTATGTAATCCAACGTTTGTTACTTTACTTCATTGTTCATCTTAATCAGGAGCGTAAAAGATTAGCTGAAGCAGAAAAGCTAGCTGCTTTGGAAACTGAGAAAAAGGCTGCAAAAGAAGCTGCTGAGAAAGAAGCCAATGAGCAAAGGCTCCTTTTGGAAGCAGCTAAAGGACAGGCTGATGCCTGTGAAAGAAAATTGGATCAGTCCCAAGGGAATGCATCAGACGTGCCCAAGCAGACCATTTCATCAGGTTTCTATATTCCCTAATCTGAAATTTAGTCTCGGTGGTTGAGTCTCTGGTGAAGAGCTATCTCATATACATATATTTATAAAAACATATCCAATGTCAACTGTCCTACATTTCTTGTAGGTGACTGTGTCAAGGCTGCTAGAAGCTCAATTGAAGCAGAAAAGACAAGGATGCAGAAGTTTGAAGAGCTATGTGAGATGAACAACAAACTGAAGATGAATTCCCAGCAGGTGTAAACATAAGAATAAACCAATCTTTTTTTGGGTTTTATTTCATGCCACCAGTATAATGTTATTAATGATGTTGTTTTTTAATTTTGAACAGCCTATTTGTATCATCCCGCATATGATCAAATATCACTAACTATGATGGATTCAATAGTTATGCGCTCTATTTGAAATATAAATATGTAGAATAGTTTCTGGATTTAGATATCACTTGTAGTTCGCCATCTCTTTGAAACGACACTCGTATCTGGTGGCTGACTACTTTCCTTTATCCTTTTGTTTATGGTGCTATGTGTAGGATTTTACTGCCCAAGTGAGGAAGATTGCAAGGGTGGTTAAACAAATAACTGGAACCAGTGAAAGTGTAGAGTAAGCTCGATGAGTAGTGTAGATGTTTATTGTCTTTTCAATTTCAATTTTATGGATTAAATTATGGTGTAGTTTACAAATTGGTAAATACATCACATCTGCAGGAAAAAGTCAATCGAGTTTGTCAACATTTTAAATGATAATCAATGCCCTCACTCAATCAGTCTTGCAGCATTTGCGGAAAAGGTATTCCATGTTATTTATGTAGTTTTAGCTGCTAAACTGGCCATAGTTTTAATCTGACATTATCTTATGTGTTCAACTTGACTAAAATGCTGCAGATTGTCTCTCAAAGCAATCGGTCAGCTGGCACTGCCTTTGCAACTGGCCATGTTATTGTCCTAGTTACTTCACAGGTATTCCTTAAAATTCACTGATAAAATGTATTCAACACCATTATATTTCAATTTTTTTCACAAAGGAAGCACCGCAGCTTCTCAGCTTTGATTCACATCACATTGGCAGGTTCCACATGCATTGGATATTATTCTTGCCGAGTTCCATAGAAGTTGCATTTACACTGTTCCTAAACATATATCTTACTCAAAGGTAGCTCACAATCCATTTCTTTATCTATCCCTTCCTTAATAATTGATATCTTGTCTCTCTGTTGCCTTAACTGTTCCTTCTTTATAGACATTCTAGTCATTTTGACTTGTTGTTTATGCTTAAACTGCAACTTTTATTAACTTACAACTGTTTTTAACATGAGATCATTCTTTCACTTGATGCAGTCTGTGTTTAATTCAAGAGAATCTTACTTCAAAACGCTTGGCTTTCGAGAAGCTGATGGGAAACTTGAAAGCGGTGAGGATTTTTTGAAACGAGTGGAATCATGCATAACGCTGTATGCAGCACTCATCCAGGTTAGTTTACTATTTTTCTATGAACACTTAAAATGACAACTGAATGACGAATGCACTGAAATGTTGAACACCATGATGACCTTTGATGCAGACACAAGTTAGTGGTGTCAAAAATCCTCACGGCATTGACTGTGGCTGGACGTGGCTTGCTACATTATTGAATACCCTTCCTGCGAGCGTATATACAGCAGTCGCATTAGAGTCATTCTTAAAAGTAAGTCTCAGCTCACTTGCTACTCATTGGCACAGACTCGCTTTCTTTCTAATGCCTCAATTT